>OX463788.1:34701622-34909122 GCA_949825025.1 Siphlonurus alternatus
CCTCGTTCATAAAAGTATCATACAATTTGCATGACACAACAAAACAAAACAAAACATAGCAAAACATTAGTTATGTTCGTAAATGAAGAATCAGATTCTTGTTGAAAAGAATCAATTTTAGCTGATTTCTGCAGCAAAAGCAGCATTTCCGAACAGAGCTAATTCTATTTTAATCAGCAATTATGTTTGGAAATTAAATCCAATATGGCGACTGCCACTCACCTGACTAGGCTCCCTATTTTCCCCAACCCTACGGCACATATTTGATACGTAGGGGTTATCTAAAGGTGCTATCAATATTATAAAATCACGATATTTCTATTTTTCAAGTCCAAAATACACCTCACCTCATCATAACACGTAATTCGAAATATTTGAATTTTTCTCACTAGGTGGCTATTTCAGCAACTTTAATCAATTTCCGAGCTGTTGAAATTTTTTCAATGATCAATTATATAATCAGAAAAAGAATACGATAATCAAGAAAATCAGATTGTTGATTTTTATTTCCGACACGATATTACAAAACTGATTAAAGAATAATTCATATTTACGAACACAACTATTATTTTTACGAATATGCGATGTACAGAAAATAGAACGGTCACAATTACAAATTGAAAATTGATATTTACGTTATACAAAGAAGTTTGAAATAATTTAATGTGACTGTCATTGAGTGTAACTGAGAAAACTGTAAAATCTTCACTATTTTTTTATTGCATCTTAATGTAATATATATATATATATATATATATATATATATATATATATATATATATATATATATATATATATATATATATATAATGAGAAGGTAATATTTTTAAAGGTGTTTTTCATAGGTTGAGATAGTTGAGATATATATTATATGTTAAATTAACATGATAAAATAACTTAGAAAATTCTTCATATCCATGCAGAATTTAAACAGTAAAAACTAGTTTAAAATATTTTGAAAAATTTATTCTTTTACAACAGAAAAAACTTTTTACATAAACGGGTTGAAGAAATTTTCGTAACTTAAATATAAACAAAATAGTATATAAATAAACAGAAATTTATACAATATTTGAGATTAGGGAATGCGAATTATCTAATTTTTCATAGTGATAATTTCTGTTACCGAAGGAGCTGTTTATATAATAACAACTGTAATTAAATTTGTAGTATTAGTTTTCAAAGTTTATAATAACGCACTTAAATATTTGAGTTATTATAATATGCTGTGCATGCGTGTAGATAATTAATTCAGCTGCTCGCAAATCTAGCATTCTTCTAGAAAATACGCGTATTCGATACAAAATAACAATGTCAATTATAGCAAAAATTATGGTGACTGCAATATTAAAACTAGAACTTAAAATTACTTTGAACATAAATATATATAACCATTTAGTATACATACGGTGTCTAAATAATCTATATATAGTTATTGCTATTTTATTTTAATAATATATTATATATAATATCTTACATTCCGTTCCCCCCCCCCCCTTTTATATAAAAGCTTTCAACTGAAGTTTCTGAAGTCGACGTGGCATAATCATTTTATATTTCTCAATTATTACAAGCTTTAACATATATGACATAAAACTGAATTATAAATATATAATGTAAATTTTTTAGTAAATTGGAACTATTTTATGCTTTCAAGACTAAGAAGACTAGACTAAAAAATGTTTATTAAGTTTATTTATTAATATTATTCAATAATTATATTACTCTAGCTCTATATCTCATTATATTGACCCTTAATTAATATATAATTGTATATATTTTGTGTTGTATATAGTATGTGTTGTGTATATTATATGGAATTTTTTTACAAGACTATATAATGCACTATTGTAACAATTTGTTGTTGTTCTACCGTCATGCAGTGGTCGAATAAATATAGTCTATTCTATTCTATATATGTATGATTTATATTATAGATCGTACGTATTGTGCACTTGTTAGTTTTGAAGTAAAACTTTTTATTTGACCGCTATCCCTACGAGCAGCACTCAACAGACTGTCACCGGTCTCACAGAAACGATTGGCGCTTACTTAGTAAAAAAATGTGGGAGATTTAAAAAAAAAAAAAAAAATCTGCTTAAACGTTTTGAAATTGACAGACATGAAGACTTTGAAGCATAAGGTCAGCTGACGGCTACTTAAAGCTCAAAATTTAACGAAAAAACAAACACATTATTTCGATTATATAATTGTTTTAAAAAAGGCAGTGGGTTGTACTGTACAGTGCTTGTGGGGTGCATATATGGCTGTATTTTTTTGGCCTAATTCTCAGAAACGGATCAAGAAGAAGAAGAAGCATCAGTGGGTTGTGCAAAAGTGAGAGAGTGCGTATATATTTTAATTAACAAATTTCATTTCACAGATAAATAATTAAGAATTTAACTCAAGAAAAAATGTGATCAATCGACGCTGTGACCTATTATTTTGTCTATACTTCATCGATTGATCGCTTCTAGATAATTCATACTCTCTTAATATTTTATATCGCTTTCTTATATTCTTTTACTTTCGAAAATGTATAAATTTATAAATTGAAGTTTATTACGCCTTCACTCACATGCAAGTTGTATTGTCAGTAAATTTGTACTATAATTTACACGGAACGCATCTTTTTATATAACTGCTATATATAATAATATATATATTGATGTATATATATATAATAATATGATTGAATATATATTATTAAGTAAGTTTTTACAACTTGCACAATCTTTGGCGGTGATTTTAATAATTTTAAGCCCATGCAATCGTGTTTACCCGCCGTCAAGGTAAGAAAGAAAATTGTCAGAAAATTTAAAAGCCTTGCCAAGGTGGGACTCGAACCAGAGCGTACTAGAAGTAGTACGCTCTGCTCGAACCCACATCTCTGTGCATATATACGCGGCCAAAGCGGCCAAGCGTCTTACCAGTAAACTCGGTTGGGTTTAAAATTATATAATAATTATATATGATGTACACATCATACATTGAAATATTTTGCTGCCAGGCCGTCCCTGGTCGCCTGGTCCTATCTTTTTCTTAAGGAGCGGCGTTTCGAGACGTCACAAAAAGGACTTTCAATAATTTTTTAAAAATACTTCCCGGGCTCTAAAAAATTAAAAAATCTGAAAAAAATCAGGGTAGCATAACTTTGCACGCTCTATTCATTTCAGCAATAAAAAAAATTGAGGGCGATACTCCATTATAGTAATTGATGAATGTATTATTTTATAAACACTCAATCACTAGCACTATATACTGGCAGGTATTATACATTGCAGGTGTAAATTTATATCAAGTCAGGCTTTAAAAAGTACAATTGCAAGAGGGTGAAGGACTGACGAGGAGGGTAGTTCATAGTAGTCTTCACATTCAATTATTGTTAATTCTCACAATTAGTTTAGTAAAATATTGTCCTCAATTTTTTTTATTGCAGAAATGGATAGAGCGTGCAAAGTTATGCTACCCTGATTTTTTTCAGATTTTTTAGAGCCCGGGAAGTATTTTTAAAAAATTATTGAAAGTCTTTTTTGTGACCTCACGCGGCGGCAAGTCCTATCTTTTTCTTAAGGAGCGGCGTCTCGTGACGTCACAAAAATAACTTTCAATAATTTTTTAAAAATAGTTCCCGGGCTCTAAAAAATCTGAAAAAAATCAGGGTAGCATAACTTTGCACCCTCTATCCATTTCTGCAATAAAAAAAATTGAGGTCAATACTCCATTGCAATAATGCTGCAAAGGTCGGAGAGGGCAATTTAACTTAATAATAATAATTAATATTAATAATGATAAATAGTTAATGACTTTACACTGTATAAAGTAGTGTATATTATGTGTAAATGTAATATATATATGCTACTTTAAAATATTTTAAATTTAAATATAGTTAAAATTATTGTAATTCACACCTGGACCAGAAACTAAGAACTATAGGAAAGGGTTCACTTTTTAGTTTTTTTTCAAACTAAATAAAACGAACATGTTGTACAAAATTAACTTTATTTGAAAAATATGCATAACACAAATATGCACATTAATTAATAAGCAACAGCAAGAAAAAAAAATTAATATTGTTTATTATAGTTACAGCTAGCACCTAAATAAATTTTTCTTTCTTTAAATAAATATTGTTGTAGCAATTAAATTGTGACACTTTTTCTGTCATCACGGCTATATGTAACACAATACATAATAACCCTAAAAAAATTTTACTACATAGCATTATTTCTATTAATGTCATATAAATATATTCGTACATAGATAAAAGATTAATGAAAAAATCTATTATACATTCTGATAATTTCTAAATTAATTGCACAACCTTTTATTTTTTTACATGGGAAAAATTATTAATGTTTTTATAAATATAGAGTAAATAATTTAACATTGTTTATTTATCTTTTAGCTCTTTTAATTTTTACTCATCATAACATAATAATATAGGCCTGGAAAATAATAAAAGTTTTATCACACAGCCTTACATACAGACTTTACTTGGAACACAGAACAAATTAAGTAATAGGCATATTAATTAAATTAAAGTAAATTAGTAAAGAACTGCATGGTAATTTCTATTAAACAACTTCTTCAATTTCAGTGTTTGATTAGGTAGCAAAAGTTTATTTTTTTTTTTTTTCAGTTCATAATTATTCTACATTGTTATGCAATTCTGGAAAAATATCGTGCTGTAACGAAAAAGTATATAATATATAAATACAGTGTTATTTGTTTTATATCATTCTACATCATCTTTTTAATAAATTTAAGTAGATCAATTGATAACAAATTTATATGCAGACAAAAATATAAATTTATCATAGCTAGATACCAAGGAACTGATGGGCGCACCTTAAAAAAAAACATTTTGAAAGATGTGGATGACTTTGAGATCTTCAGAGACTGTGGTTCTCTCAGGTGAAAGTTGTAATGATGTAATTTGTAAAATAAATGTACTATACTGTACAGGTATAATATATATATATATATATATATATATATATATAATTTTAAACTTCTACCGTGTTTACCCGCCAAGACAAGAAAAGAAAACTTGTCAGAAAATTTAAAAGTCTTCCGAGGTGGGACTCGAACCCACATCTCTCTGTGCAATCGCGGCAGGCGAGCGCCTTATCCCCTTAGACCACTCGGTCGACCTTCAAATCTCTGACAAATTCTCTTTACTTATACTGCGCCAGCCGTGAAGTTGGCGCCAACTATATATATATATATAATTTCTGACAATAATTATATTCCTTATTATCACAACACCTGAAAGGTAGCCTTTATGCAAATGTCATTTAGCTGGTTTTAATTCCATGATTATTTCATTTATATACTTCTATAACATATGCTCCTCTTCTTATGGGACTTTTATGCTATTCAGAGAAGGACCTTTAATAATTTGATGATATCTAGTGTGTGTACTATGTATACTGTGTAAGGGCAAAATCATAAACAAATATATGCCTTTCATTCATTATATTCGAACTTTATTACAAACTGCATTTATTTGTTTTTTATGCAAGATTTCATTTTTACAGCATGCACGGGAATGAATTGTGAAAATGTAGCAATTAAGAATTAATTAAGATGATTAATTCTTGTAGTGTAATTAGTTTGTATATATATATATATATATATATATATATATATATATATATATATATATATATATATATATATATATATATATATTTGACCTAATATTAAAGAAGAGTTCATGCAGATTTTATTGACTTTTTGTTAATGATTACTCTTAGAGTTTCAATTTTTCTTTTTCATCCGTTGTAAAGTGCATATTGTTAATTTTGCAACAAAAGATTTCATTTTTCTTGTATTGAAAATTTTTAATAATAGTATCCCTACTGTAAATTTAATATGCGGTTTTATTCTTTTCGTCACACAAAACAAGTCATATTCTTATATCTCCTCACATTCTCACAAACATAATTGCAATAAATATATTACAGTGGAATATATATATATATATATATATATATATATATATATATATATATATATATATATATATATATATATATATATATATATATATAGATTTTGCTTGGTATAAAAGATTGTTGTTGTATATATTATATGTTAATGATGTTGTATTGATGATATATTTTAGTAGATCTTGTTTACTTACAATTAGAATATTATTTTTCTGATCATTAAAAATGACAATCTCATTAACTTGAGCATTTTAATTAATATATAGTTGCAAAAATATATTTCTAGACATTTACAGTAAGTCAAAGTGAACAACATTATAAATATATATTTTTTTAATTTTTTTAAAGAAGATAACTCTCTTTATGAACCAATTATAGCACAATATTTGTTGAGATTTATTAGAGAGCTTTGCAAGCTTGATTCTATTATTCGAAAACTTTGTAATTTCAAATACAAATTGACTTGCAAACAATTCTTTCACATGATTTATAATTATTGAATTAATTAATATTTTACATATTTATGTGTGTATATATATATATATATATATATATATATATATATATATATATATATATATATATATATATATATATATATATATATATATATATATATATATATATCTGGTCAATTTAATTGTATCTGTAAAAAGCTATACAATATCAGTGGAAATATGGATAGAACCAAGCTTAAATAGAAATTCATGTTGTATGTTTTTTTATATATATATATAATTTGAAGAAATCTGCCTCTTTTTTCGTATGCCATGCTTTGGTGTTTTAGTATTCTTTACTTTCAGTCAACACTCAACAAAGTGTTTAGTTAAATGAAAAATGTTGTTCTAAGTTGTTATACATTAATTTTTTAATTTGTTATCTCATTATTGAAGTTGAGTTACAAATAAAAATAATTGTTGCAAATAAATTTATGCTTTCAAAATATCTCCTCTAATAAGGTTGAATATCGCTTCTAAATTTTGTACAGTTATAAAATTATATCCAACATCAATCAATTCTGAGGCAACAAATCATGGGAAAAAATAAAATTAATATTGTTAAATTATATTCCAATAACATAATTGTTATTATCACCAACAGCAAAAAAAGATATCAATGTTTGATACAACTTGATTCTGTCACATCACACGGTCACATAACACGGTACAATATTTCTGAGGAGAGGAAAGAAGGGGTTTGCAATTACATGCTAGCTGATATTAGATATATGCTCCAAAACCACTTTCTTGAGCCTCAGTTCAATAAAATGTGTATGGTAAAAAAAATTTCTGATATATATATATAAACCATATATACATTTTGTATTTAGTGCAACGAAAAATAATTTTTGCACATTTGGAATATTAATTTTCAGTCATAATTCTAGATAAGTCATTTCGGTCATTTGCAGAGCAGCTATCATAGAAAAATATGTACCAAAAATAAAATTTCTAATTTATTTAAGTTTATATATAATGGTATAAGCAATTCTGTTTCTGTGAGCATTCTGAATATATGGTATAGCTAGTTTAGCATAATGCATTGATAACAACTATATATATATATATATATATATATATATATATATATATATATATATATATATATAGTATGCAGATTAATTACTCGAATACTACAAATTAACTGGTGTATTAAAAATATCATTTTTTCAACCATATTACAAATGCACATGATTATACCTTAATTGTGACATTTCATAAATTTTTCTTCCCATGCAGACCATATTTAGGTCCACAGTATTATAATATGTTTTTTGCTTATATATCTTGGCAGCTAGGAAATTTAATGAGCTATATATCATCTTTACCTTTTTGCTACACATTAATTGTGGCATAAAAGTAAGACAACTAAGCAATATATTATAAATATGGAAAGCAATTATATATAGGAGAAAATTCTTTGGGGGATTTTTCTGATGAAAACTGATGGCCATTCTTATACCGATAAATGCATGCAACTTCTTTAAAAGAAAGAAAAAATAATAATACACCACGGCGTAGTTGATGATAAAAGCAGAATTTATACCTAAATATGATTATATATATATATATAATATATATATATATAATATATATATGTATATAATATATATATATATATATATATAATATATATATATCAGTAAAACCTTGATTTTACGAAATTGAAGGGACCGAAAAATCGGGACTTCGTAAATTGGAGGTTCGTAGACTCGAGGTCCTCAAAAAAAAATTAAAAAATGCCGTAAAACGTATGAATTAACAAATTATTGCAATAAAAATTCGTTTTTATAATTCATTCAGATTTATTCGAGTGGTAAAAGAGATTAAAACAGTAGAAAAATATGAAATAGCGTGAGATAAAAAGATCGCGATTTACGCGAGTGATCGATCGCGTATTATATATATAAGTCGCGCGGTAATTCGGGACGACGTGAAAACATAAAAAATAATCAAAACGTTACTAAGACACATAATATATGGCATTAATATTTTTATATATGCCATATAAAAATACATTAACGGTGCGATGTAAATTTACATCTCTTAGGAAATCGCAATTTTTACGTGAATATCATAACATCGCAGACGTGACTTGAAGGGGTGGAAAAAAAAAAAAAAAAATTCAATTTTGTGTATTTTAGGTCTTTTAGAAAATGGAAAGAACTCGTATTAATTTTATTTTCGCAATTCGCAATCGACATTTGAAATGCAGTCAACGACGTTTTTTCTATTCGCGTAGCCAATAATATAAAAATACTGTTCATATACGCGGTTAATTTTCCATAACGACGTGCGTTTTATTTTATTTTATATTTTTTTAATTTTTATTTTCTATTAATAATTTATTAAATAAAATTTAAAATTGAATGAAGTTTTGAGGTATATAATGTACTCCATTCATGCAGCAATGCGATTGGGTCGTACGATCTGGCCGGACGAAGAGGATTCGACACTTTATTATTTTTAAGATCTTATTTACATCGAATTAGACCACGCAGTTGCCATACAAATAAAAGTTTTATCAATTAGTTATTGTTTTATGACTAATAAATAAAAAATCTTACGAGTTGACGCTATAAAATAAAATTAATCTCGATTCTCGATCACAAATTTTACGTTACGACGCGCGCGTAATTTACATTTAAAAGACGTTTTAAATGTCGTTTTTATGACAAATATATTCGTAAACTCGAGGTTAATGCTCTCTAGGGACCATGTGAGCACTTCGTTATTTCGTAAAATCGAGTTTTCGTAAATTCAAGGTTATTTAACATGCATTTCCCTATCTAACTATTCGGGACTGAGAAAATACTTCGTAAAATCGCGAATTTCGTTAAATCGAAGTTCGTAAAATTGAGGTTTTACATATATATAACATACAAAAATTACTTGCGTCAACAACCATCAAACTAACTTTAGTTTTTTTTTTATACAATGTATCATTATTAATCATTGAGTTTATGAAACAATAAACTAACTCAAACCCTCCAGAGTAAGAGGTGGTTTGTTGAGTCTTCACGCCCGGCAATTTCTGAGAGACTAGAGCTTCTGAAATCTTCATAACCATCGCCTCCTGAGATCACCAGAATTTTGCCTGCTTGTTGACTAGATGAATTTGTTCCATCAGTAGATGTTGATCCAGCCTGCTTTTCAGGATCCATCTGCACGCTTGTTAAGAATCTCACATGACCTGTGTGACCATGAGGAATGCCTGTAACAAAACCAATGTGTGAAACTGATGTGTATAATGATTACACAAAAATAAGCACCTATAAATATAATTCTTATATTTTATTTTTATTTTATTTATTTATTCACATTAAATATCAGTTGATACATTGTGACTACATACTAAACAAAATTGAAAAAGCTGTAAAAACAAAAAAAGATTAGTAATACAATCATAGACAAACATCCAAAATACCACAATTAAAATAATTAAAATAACAATGTTCAATAATTACAGCACGGTATATAAATATACAAACAACTATTGACAATTTTCATTTTGCATATAAGCTTAATAGAATAATAATTTTTTTTTTAATAAGATATTTATAGGCAAACGCTTGTTTCTTAAAAACAGGTATATACTTTCAATTTTCTTTAGATAGTCTGGTAGTTTATTGTACAACACTGAGCTCAGATAACAATAGTCTCTTTTAGTTTGCTCATATCCTCCAAACTTTTTATGCAATAGATTAGACTGTCTAGTATTACGTCCACTCACCTCTTTGTTGCTTTGAAATAAATAATAATTTCTTTTAACATACATGATCATAAAAAAATAGAAATACTTGGGAAATTCAATATATTAAGTTTCTCCCATATTCTTTTACAACTTTGACCTGATTTGGCTTGAATCATGCTTCTAACTATTTTCTTTTGGCTTACAAATACACTGTCAGCATGGGTAGATGAGCACCACAAAAGTATGTCATAAGTAATTAAAGAACATGCATAACCATAATACACTAATTTTAAAGATTCTAAATTACAAATTTTACGAAGCTGCATCATGGCAAAATTAATTTTTGCCAATTTCTTATTTAATTCAATCATATGATTTCTCTACAAGGTGCTTATTTTTGTTTCGTAAGCTCTTGGTACTTATGTAACTATACAATTTGCATTAAATTATTTTAATTAATAATAATTAAGCTGTAAAAAAATGTAAAACATTTTAAATTCATAACACAACCATCATATATATATATATATATATATATATATATATATATATATATATATATATATATATATATATATATATTATATATATATATATATATATATATATATAGCAGTTCATTTTTATTCACTTTTTAAGACAATAAATTATGCAATCTATTCTTAAATATTGAGATACTTGTGATTCCTTTTATTCCATCTGAAATTTTACTAATCAGGGCAACAAAATATAAATGCCCTTTTTTTGTCATTTATGTTATATTATATCCTCAAGACACATGTAGTCAAAACTTAATCAAGAGATATTGAATAATCAGAACTTTATAAAATTAGATGCAATAAAAATAGTGTATTATGGTTATGCATATTCTTTAATTACTAAATTATTATGGCATACTTTTGTGGGGCTCATCTACCCGCATGCTGACAGTGTATTTGTAAGCCAAAGAAAATAATTAGAAGCATGATTTAAGCCAAAGCAGGTCAAACTTGTAAAAGAATATGGGAGAAACTTAATATATTGAATTTCCCAAGAATTTGTATTTTTTTTATATGAGCATGTATGTTAAAAGAAATTATTTTACTTATTTCAAAGCAACAAAGATGTGACTGGACAGAGTCACAGAGTCAGAGTTTTCATGGTTAAATGTAGATGTTTTAAAATAAAAAATTCAAAAAAAATTATTAAAAAAAGTTGCTCCATTATATATATAGTAATTTTTACTTTTACTAGACAGTCTAATCCATTACATAAAAAGTTTGGAGGATATGAGCAAACTAAAAGAGACCATTGTTATCTGAGCTCAGTGTTGTACAAAATAAACTTCCAGATTATTTAAAGAAAATTGAAAGTATATGTGTTTTTAAGAAACAACTGTTTGCCTATCTTATTAAAAAAATCATTATTCCAGCTCATGCAAAATGAAAATTGTCAATAGTTGTTTGTAATTTTATATATACCGTGTTGTAATAATTGAATATTGTTATTTTAATTATCTTGTGGTATTTTGGATGTCTGTCTATGATTGTATTACTAATCTTTTTTTGTTTTTACAGCTACTTCAAATTTAATTAATGTTTAGTATGTAGTCACAATGTATTAACTGATATTTAATGTGAATAAATAAATAAATAAATAAATAAATAAATAAATAAATAAATAAATAAATAAATAAATAAATAAATAAATAAATAAATAAATAAATAAATAAATAAATAAATAAATAAATAAATAAATAAGTAAATAAATAAATAAAAAGCTTAGTGGGGGATGGAGTTAAGACAGCTAATAACCGGCCCCCTCTCCCCCTGGTTCATTGATTGATTGATTGATTGTTATAGGATGGAAATGAGAGGGTGAGTATATTATAGTTGTATAACAACCCCATTTTTTCTGGATTCCTTAAAAAGCAATTGCTTTACTACATGTTTATATTTTGTAAATATTGCAAATTGGTTATGCATAATTTAGACAGTGGCATAGGCAGTGGGGAAGGGGGGGGGGGGGCTCCCTTCCATATAAAAAACAACCTGTGAGTAGTTCATAATTTTATACATATTTTAAGAAGAGTCGAGAGAAACCATTGTGGTTTGGGCATAATTTTAAGACTTTAAGAGTAAGGCATTCTTGCAATATGTCATCAAAATGTAGTTAAAATATAATTATATTTCTATCAATATAACAGCCGAGGTAATAATGCTGCCAGCTTTCTTATAAAGGATAGGGCGTCATGTTATGTATGCCATGTATGCAATTTATATGACTTTATTAATTATTTTAGATCATAGTTCAAACATACAAAATTAAATATTCTCACCAATTACAGCAGGGGTAGCTGGGATTTTACTTGTTGCTGCTGAGAGGTGTGGGATGGGCACTGTGAGAATAACACCAGCACTTGTGCCAACCCAGAGCAAGTCTTGACAAGCCAGAAGTGCCGTCACACGTAGACACGCTGCTTTATGCTGTCGGATAATATCATCACAGCCTGCTGGAAAATGATCACATAAATGTAATGAATATAACACCAAAGTTTGCTTCTTTTCTTTTCTGTAAAATAATATTTCAATTTTTTTATTCAATAGCTACATATATTTAAAGCAATTTTTTTAATTAACTTTTTTGTTATGCAGTCACTTCTATAAATATATATATTTATCTTAAGATAATTAATTAATTATATAATAGATGCAAAATTATTTTACAATAGTTGTAAACTCACTGGCAAGCATTTTTGTTACAGCTGGAGCTACATTTACATCACATAAGGCTTCCATGGTAGCTCCGTGGTACAGGCGTATGTTAGCAGAGTTGTAAAGTGATATCCATACAGCCAAATCTGAGCATGTCAGGCAGTGGATAGGCCTATCCAATTCTGAGCCAACAGTGAAGCTACCCTACACAGATGCAAAGAACTATTAATAAAAACATAATTGAAATTATTTTTATTATACTCATTATATAATTAAAACTAGCCCTCTCAATTCACTGGGGATTCTGAAAATAATTAAATTATTGTTTATATAATTTTTGGAATTTTGAGTGCCATGAGTCTGCTGCAATCTGCAATATATATCATATTTATAATGAATTTTAAGCAGGGAGTGGACCCGGTCGTCTTTTTGAGCAGATCCGGATCCGGGTACCCGGATCCGTTTTTTTTTCCAGCGGTTCTAAATTCGGGATCTAGATCTCGGGGGGATCTGAGATCCGGAACCGGATCCTGTTCATAAAAAAAAGGGATCCGCAAACCCGGATCCGGATCCCGTTCATCAAGAAAGGGCCGGGATCCGTTATTTTGCAAGGGGATCCGGGTCCCCGGATCCGGATCCGATTGGTTTTCGACTTGTCAGTTTATCTTCTTTCCGCGCCAAATGTATGTACAATTAGTACAATAATCTGCGTATAGATGAACAAGGTCAGCGATATTATGTTACTTCGGGCAAATGCTACTTTCTCCAATAAATTGTGATTGTGTGAATGATTTATTTTTTTTTAACAATTTCAGCGTTGCTTCAATATTCAACTTTTATTTCTAATATTTCTTCCTTAAATAAATTATGATGACTTATGATTATTATTATCATGCAATGTTTGTGTACTGTTCCTTTCAGATATAAAACTGGGAACTTTGAATTTGACATATTGAATTGAATGAATAAAATATATTTTGCTACATTTTATATTTTTGTTATTATTTATAAAAACGGGATCCGGATCCGGTTCCGGATCTGGTTGACTTTTTTTTAAGCCGGATCCGAAAATCAGATCCAAATCCCCTTGGGAAAAAAGCGGATCCGAGATCCGGAACCGGATCCCCTTTAAAAGAAAAACGGGATCTCAAAAACAGATCCAGATCCCCTCTTGAAAAAAGCGGGTCCGTCAGATCCGGATCCGGATCCCCTCGTCTAAAAAGGGGATCTGGAGCGGATCCGGATTCGGATCCGGGTCCACTCCCTGATTTTAAGTGATAATATTTTAATCTGAATTACCAAGTATTTGTTTATTATATATTATACTGTCTGCTTTTCTAAGTCATGTATATTTTTCCAGCTAATAAATAATTAAATATGCATTATGTATTTAATAATCATAATAATTGCTACATTTTATGTCGACAAAGATCAACAAAGATACAAGCCCCCCACCCCCAAAAAAATGGTTTCAATACTAAGTATATAGGTTAATTGAGTACTTACCTCCACTTGTAAAGTATTTGTGTTAAGAACTCGAATAGTATTTTGACAGGCACACCAAATGTAACCTTCTCCGCCAACACACACCATACGTGTAACAGGAGTTGCAGGTGTTCCGACAGTTACACAGCATGGATCTGTTGTGTTCCATTGATTATCTTAAAAAAAAAGACAAAAACAACATAATCATTAATGATGATGTGTAGGATCCATTGCCTATTGAGCTATGGTGTCAGTTTTTATGGTTAAATGTAGATGTTTTAAAATTAAAAATTAAAAAAAAAATATTGAAAAAAGTTGCTCCATAATATAGTAATTTTTACTTTTCTGTAAATGTGCAGAATATATATATATATAAATTTTGGTACTACACTATTGAATCTGGGTAGTTTTTCTTACAATGTGAACTATAAGAGGATTACAATACATTGGTTATAGCAAAGAAATTGTCCGCATTGAATTATTGTTCAATAACTTGAATATGAATTCATGCAGTAAACTAGTGTGAATTTTATCAATAGATTTTAAATTGAACATTAAATGTGCAGTATTAATTTGAAATTATGTAACGTTAAGCCTCAAATGAACTATAAAAAACTATGTAGTTTCATAAGTATAATAATGAAAATAATCTTCATAGTGATGCATGTTAATTGACTATAGTATTGTATAATTTACTTACTTCCATCTCGAGTATAAACAGTTATGTCTCCATTGGCAAGAGAAACAAACACTCTGTTATCCAAGTAACTGAAAATTACAAATAATACAACATTAATACTTTATCTTAATTGATATTTTTTCTGTAGCTTACATGATACAATGAACTGCAGAGCCATGATGTATTCTAATTTTATTTTTCTTGATTCGTATGTTATCAGAGCTGTTGTACACATGGATGTAACCATCCTCAGTGCCTAACCACATAGTAGGTTGGGAGCCAGCATCTATTTCGTCCAAGGTTTCATCTACTCCCTGACCACCTGACTGGCTGAGATGAGAAGAATCCAAGCTCTGGTCACCACCATCATCACAGTCATCATCCTCTGATGAACTGGACGAACTGTGTGTATTGAATGAAGAATAAAAATTAGTATTCTCGGAATCAATGTTAAGCGGATACATATGATGGCATCATCAATTGAATAATTTTATATCTATATAATTTAATCTATTTTTTTATTTGATCTACTTATTGGATTCAATACAGAAAATTCCAAATATTATTCTTCTGCGTTTTTATTTAATTTCTTTCATATTTTAAATTTATATATTATATACCTCTCAAACTGCATATTTCGAGGCCGCTCATCATCCTCTTCTTCATTATTTTTTCTACAGGTTGCGGCATCGTATAATTCTGAGGCATTTGAACTTTGAAAGCTATAATAGAAAGAAAAAAATATTATTTGAAAATTATTTAAAAAATAATTTATACCTTAACATTATTTGTTTCTGTATTTAATTTACCTTGGAGCTAGTACAGGTATGGCTGCAATACACAAAATGCGTGCATTGCAAACACCATTGCAAGAGGTGACTGTGGGTTCATTTTGAAGGCTCAATACACATACTTGGCCTACATAGCCATCACTGTTGCAAACCCATACATCCCTGTAAAATTATACACATATAAAACACTTATTATAAATAAACACATGCACACACACACAAATTGTAAAATATGATATTCGAAAGGTGACTCAGTACAGCCATTGTAATAAACTTCCTAAATTATATTTAAATTTATATTTTTTATTGAATAAAAAAAGTGAATAAAAAATAAACGAACATTTAAATTTATATTTTTTATTGAATAAAAAAAGTAAAAAAAGAATAAACGAATAAACAGTGATATACTGTATAACTAAAAGCTGTGAAAGCATATATTATATTTTTTATTCTTTAAAATCTTTAAATTATTGGGAAATTTCAAAAACTTTTTTCTTAGTTATTATGTAAAAA
This sequence comes from Siphlonurus alternatus, assembly GCA_949825025.1. NCBI lineage: Eukaryota > Metazoa > Arthropoda > Insecta > Ephemeroptera > Siphlonuridae > Siphlonurus > Siphlonurus alternatus. The sequence continues at coordinate 34,717,935 of OX463788.1, forward strand.
TTAATTAATTCATTATATTAATTAATTTAAAAGTAATAAAAGCACATCTTGCCTTGGTCTATGCTTGCTATTTTCACCTATCGCTGGACCAAGGGTTGCAGTCGCACAAGTAAACTGAAGGCCAGCTCTTGTCTTCCTAATGGCTAGAGGTGACAAGAATTCTGGTGAAGGCCTCCTTTCAGCTGATAAGGCTGTAAACATTGTTAGAATAGTTAGGACCGCCCTCTGAAATTACTTTTATATATGTTGGCAGCAAAGCCCAAATTCGGGCAAAAAGCCTCCTTCCACCCGCCTCCCCCCCCCTCCCCCCAAAAAATGCACACACACAGATGTGCCCCTCGCGATTTGAAAAAGCTCTTAATTAGCAAATATTTCAGGTTTTCTCATTTAAATTTGATCATCTCTAGAAGTGATAAAATTGGAAATCTGGCCTCTATAGTCATGATTCTATATATTATATTTTATTTTGTTTTTAGCACAAGAACATACATGTCTTAGATTTGCAATCCTTTAGAGTAATTATATAATGCAAAACATGAGCCTTTGTATTAAATTATTGCAATTGATTAGAACCATTTGAGTTTGACGATGTCGCTACCACCATTATCTGAGTGAGAATAATTCTAAATGAAATAATAAATGAATAAAATGCTGAATGGTTTACAAAACGTTCCAATAAGTATATTGTATATTCATATAGACGCAGTGTAATAATTAAGAAGATGTCTCTCGATTTTTGCCTTTTTTGAAGTACGCCAACCTATATAGAGTTGTCCATATTATTTACTCGCAGGCTCTCGCAGCCTATAAAGATAAAATGAAATAAAATGCCTCGTCGGGTTTTAATTTTTCCGATTTGATCACTTCTAGAAATTATCATAATTATGTGTCAGATTTGTTGCCCCCCCTTTTTTTTTACATATATATATTATGTACAGGCTGTTTACTAACTCGCGTCACTTTTTGCGTGCACGGGTTTAAAGTAGAGTGAGCGATTTCATTTTTTGGAATATTTTATTTTTTAAAAATAGTTTAACTCACCCTCTCTATTGAGAAATGAAAACCAAAAAATTCCATCTCAAATAGCTTCACCACAAAAATGACATTGAATGACATTTTTGTATCACTCTCATTTTAACATTGAATTCCAAATTTTAACAATTGACCCATCAACTAGGTCATGTCAGGTACCAAGGGTGAAATTTTCACAAACCTAACTCAAAAATTTATTTTTAGACCCGCGCGTGCACGCAAAAAGTGACGTGAGTTAGCAAACAGTCTGTATATTTATGTAAGATAAACATAAAGTGAACACTGCTCTCTTTTTCTTTATAAAAAATAACATGATTTATTAATTATAGGTTTACCATAAAAGTAAATTACTGTAATTTTCTGTTGTTTAAGAATTCTTAAAATACTAATAGTGGATATAGAAAATTTCTTTATTAATTATTCCGTTTATCGTAACAAAGCATGAAAGCAATAATTAATGGGGGCATGCATGACCAAAATGTGTCAATTGCCCCAAAATACCAACCAACCAACAAGCAATAATTAATGATTTAAGAATTCAAGAGTACACTCTTATATACCAATATCTTACCTAGTTTATGTTTTCCTTCTGTAAAAACTTCTTCCCACGACGCTCTTTGCTCTGGCTTTCCAAAGACTAAGGACATTGTTTCTCCCCTAATAAAGTTAATCAAAAATAACAGTTAACATTATAATTTTTATATATACTATAATCCAACAATATAGTTGAAAATATAAATTTATAGAATGGTATGTGTGTATGTGTATGTATATGTATGTATGTGTATATATATATATATATATATATATATATATATATATATATATATATATATATATATATATATATATATATATATATATATATATATATATATATATATATATATATATATATATTTATATATATATATATACCAATGGCATTCAACTTACTCTTAATTATACTTTGCTTGACATACTCATACCTCCGACCCGTACATTAAAGTTGGTATCAGAATAGAGAATTATAATTATACAGCTGCTCTAGCTTAGCCATATTAGACAACAGCTCACTGCGAGACAAAACTACACCATACTACCTACAATCCTACCAGCGCTCACCCTTCTATTGATCGCTCCATCTACACTTCTGTCCTCCTGAAACAATCTTCCCAAATATACAATTTCTTTCACTCTTTCCAGCTGCTCTTCTTTTATTATAATTCTTTTAGCCTCATTATCTGTGCTGCCAAACACCATCACTCTTGTTGCCCACATTGATTTTCAGATCCATACGATGATTCACTTCCAATTAATCTATATAATACTTAGCCTTTTTTTGCAAAATCATCTTTTATTGACTACTTATATATTGACACAAGTTTAACAACACAACTTAAAGTAAAGTGCGCACAAGAAAAAAAAGTTGAGTTTGTACTGCTATCTAAAAATAGTTCAAGTGATCCTCCATATGGAACTGAAATCCAAAAAATTCCATCTCAAATAGGTTAATTTTCCTGAAAAAAATTCCAAAGTCTGAATGAGGGCGTCGCTTAACATTGGGTCTTACCTGACAAAGACCCTCGATTATCTCGAAAAAATACTGCGTTCAGTGGTATGAAAAAAATATAATGATGTACGTTCTATGACTTGAGCTTTAATTACATGCAAATTTTGAGCATTTTTTTACGAATCAGTTTTTCCGTAAAAAATCTTGAAAATTTCTTATGATAATAATTTAACATGGACAATTTTCAAGATTTTTTTACGGAGAATTTGATTCGAAAAAAAAATGCTTAAAAATTTGCATATGGTTAAAGCTCATGCAAGTCATAGAACATCGCTATATTTTTTTAACACCACTGAACGCAGTATTTTTTCGAGATAATCGAGGGTGTTTGCCGGTAAGGCCCACAATGTTAAGCGACGCGCTCATTCAGACTTTGGAATTTTTTTCTGGAGAACCTATTTGAGATGAAATTTTTTTTATTTCAGTTCCATATGGAGGACCACTTGAACTATTTTTAGATAGCACTAACTCAACTTTTTTTTCTCTTGTGCACTTTATTTTAAGCAAAATAAAAATACTTACTGTGACCCAAGCGATAATTCTAAACAGTTGAGGCCATTTTCTCCACTTTGTTTTTCTGTGAGTTGGCGTGAGAGTGAGGTCTGCATGTCTCTGAGTGCCTCATCTAGTGCTGCATGGCTACAGTGTAAGCGACTGCTAAGCTCCAAGAGTCGTGCCGCCAGGCTGCAATCTTCTGCAACCTCAGCCAGCTCTTGAAGGAGTCGCCTTACAGTCTCATCACGAGCTGCAATGAGTAACAGGCAATAAATAAACTTAAACAGCAATTTTTCCATAGCGTTAATTAATCGAGTTTGTGGATACAAATCTTGAAAAGGAAAAGTTATTAAATATTTGAATAATTGTTTCTAGCAGTATACATTCTTCCAGCTTCATATTTTTTGTCACTTGATCTTACCTTTTACTATTTCTAAGTCAGAAAGGGAAAATTTCATCAACATTTTGTATTTATTTGCTTCTAATGTACTTGTTACACCAGTCATTCCACTTCTAAAACAAACAAAAAATAAAAATATAAAAATAATCTTTCTCTAGTATCAAATACACAATAAAAATAAAGTTCACTGCAATTGATTAGCCAGACTAGTCTGTTTATATATAGCGTTCCTTATATGGAATAATGATCGAACTATATATCTGCCCACCACGATCATGGGCAACAATAAGCTATATATCTGCTTTCATATACGAGATGAGCTCAATTATGAGCTATAAATTAGTACAGCATAACACTCATTGCTGCACTTACCTGATATATATAGCAGAGAGCTCGTTATTGCATACAGTTGTTGTAGGCAGATATAGCTCATTATTCCGGACAAGGGACCAGGCACAGATCCAGGGGGGGGGGGGGGGGGTCAGGGGGTACCTGGGCAACCCCCAAAATTTCAGATTTAACATGGGCAATTCAGATAGGCATTTCCCCCACTTTAAAATATTTTTTAACATTGACCTTAATTATGAAGAGGTCATCCCCCGAATTTTTTTTTCTGGATCCGTGCCTGCAAGGGACGATATATAAAATAGGTACTTTTATGATAAATATATAAATAGGGGCAGTGGTATATAATTCTACACTTGATTACTTCAACCGAAATAAATTCACAAATCGTTAAGACTCCCTCCCTTACCCTATTTTCTCTACAAAAAAAAAAAAAAAAATTAATTAAAGTATATATATATGAAAGTATATATAAATAATAGATTTAAATAATTCTACATAATTATTAATAATGATTTTACATTTCTAATCCCATTAATTAATTTACAAAGAAACTGCAATGTAATATCAAAATTTAATCACAAATGGAACCTGTTTAGTACTAAACTTGTTTTAAAATAACATAGGAGCTAGCAGAACAAAAAGGAATTTCGATTACATTAAAATAATCATTAATCATGCAGGTGAGGATTTAGGGGAGAAACTGAAGGTTTAAAGATCCCCACCATCCACGGAAATTTGGATTTTACACATGGGTATATAGACTATACTATTATGCTGCTCCTTTATTATTATTTTTTTTTTAACGTATATATGTTTAATGATTCCAGCATGCCTCCCAAAATTTTTCACTTCTCCCACCCTCATAATTCCACACATACATGGGTATACGGCATACACACATTTAATGCAGTACAAGTTGCCAATATTACTCTTCCCGATAAGTTGATTACCAAGTTATAACCAATAATAACCAAATTAATTGTTACATCTAATTTTCTTATACAACTTTTATCAACCGAAATAAAAATAAAACCAATCATTTAAGTACACCGTACACTGCACAGTTAATTAAGTTTAATTGACAAGGTTGTCAATGTACGTAATTAATGTAAAATATGCCATTCCGCCATATCTTGATAGGGTTGGTATAATTATTTTTAGTGAAGTTGTCATGTAAGTCTTCTTCTATCAACAGTTTCAAATTCAAATGTCATCACTAATTGGCTCGTTGGCTGTTTTAATGAGTGCCATGGGGATAACAATATTAAACAATAATGAACACTATGCTATATATGTATATACACAGCTAAATATTAAAAATAGGAATATATATATTATATATATAATATATGTGTGTGTAATAATTGTAATTACAATTTGAAGCCTAAACCTGCTTAAGTTAAAAAATAGTATAACAAAAATAATACTCATAGCCGCACTCACGTTGATGGTTTTCTAATGGTCCCACTTCTTCTTTTAACACTTGCAATGAGAAGCATGTCTGAGAATAAAAAGAGCATTCTTTCTTTGCTTGCTCCCCCAACAGTGGCTGTCACTGCATCATGCCTGCAAAAAGAAATAAAATAATACTTTGTTATGTAATATTTTAAATGATAGTCATGCAATTTATAAATATTTATTACATTAATGATAAACTAAAATTTAATTAAGAAAAGTCTGAAAGTATAATATAAAGTATAATGTTTTATTTTATGTAAATAATAGGGGAATTTTTATAACAATTCATTAAAAAAATATTTATTTTCATTACTAATTGTACGTGTATATGTGTATAACATATTGTTATTGAACAGTAGTTTTGAAAAAATACTTAACATATTATACCATGTTCACAGCATACTAATGAATTAATTATTACCTTGATATCATCAATTTAATCAAAACTATATCATTCAGGTGAGCCTATCCCTTTATTCTTTTAAAATTAAAAAATTTCAATCGTCAGGTACAGCAAAGCAAATTCCACTAAAAACAACAACATAATATATCATGTACCTCAAAGGAGACTAAGGACCTTACGGGATTGCTCTCATTTCAGATGTGTGTGTATATAATTATATGCATTATATGCATGTATGTGTGTGTGTTATATCCAAATTAATGTTCTCTTTATATATAATTTTTATAACTAATTATAAGTTATAATTAGTTATAAAAATTATATATAAAGAGAACATTAATTTGGAATTTATAGATATGACAACTTCACTTTTTGTGCTAAGGACATGTTACAAAATAAAAAAGTTGCCACACCCACACTTCAAATAATAATGTGAGCGTGAAATTAACGATTTTGGGAAATGGATGAACATTTTTGTGACAGTACGTGAAGCACAACATATAAAATGCTGGTTTTCTAATATACGAATTTCAATGTTATTTTCTCATAGAAATAATCACAATATTAATTAATATATAATACATGACATATAAATTAAGTTCATGATTGTTCATTTTTTTTTTTTTTTTTTGAATTCTTTAGTCGAAAACTCCAAATAGCATTTACATTAAAAAGAATTATATACTTAAAGATCGAGTGACCTATTTATTATTATATTTATATTCCTTTAATCATTTTGTTCGACACTTATAATGCTTTTGTGCATCGATCATGACACTATATTTATATAACAGTTGTAACTGTGAATAATCTTGTAGGCGTGTCAACTTAATTTCGTATTTTTTTGTAAAAACAGAAGCTATATAGTATCATATACAAAAAAAATTGTCTGTGATAGTATTTGAAGATTCTAAAGAATATATATATATATATATATATATATATATATCTTTATGCAGTATAAAATTATTAACTAATAGCTATATATATATATATATATATTATATATATATATATATATATATAATATATATATATATTACATACACGCTTCACCAGTAATCGCAATATTGCAGTTGATATTGCTTGAATCTGCTAAAAAATATCAGCTAGTCGACTTATATACTTACCAATTTCATGGATAAATTTGATTATATTCACAAAGGACTTTGCACAAAATTCAGCTTTGAACATTTTTTTAATGTCGAAATTTGATTAAAAAAAATTAGTTCTATTAGTTAAATTGATTCGAGTTTTAAATCTGATACGTACTTCCATAAATTTCTAGGCTAAAACCTATGCTAAATTCTTTAAGAATGTCACAATATATAATTATATATTAGTAAATAACTTTTTCGTGCAAAAAGGGTATTCATACTGAATGCATTTTATTTAACTTTTCGGACTAGCTTTTACCTTTGCCAGAGGTCTCAGATTACCTGAGGAAGACAGCGGTTGACTCTCGAAACGTAGTGATATGTGTAGCACATGCAAGTGTTAGTGACGTGCACGAACACTAACAAGTAAGTGATCATCGCAACATACTGCATGCATACAGAAGGATTAAATCGAACACCGGCAAAGGTGAAAGTCCGAAAATTGAAATATATATTATACAGCATTTAATATTCAGAATTTTACCTGAGGAAGTTTCTATCAGGTGATGCTAGACGTCCTGCTCCGTCCAGTAAGGTCTCGAGTTCTCGCAACTGCTGCAACTGCTGCTCTGCTTCGCAAGATTCCTTCTCACGGCAGTTGATAGTTACCGCCAGAGCGTGGATTGCTCTTTGTGCTGATACCAGGAAAGGGTGATCCGGATGTGAAGACGTAGTGTGTTTTAATAATGTCTATAACATGCATACGACTATGTATTCAGAAAAAGTTTTATTATAACTGTGTGTATTTTTTTTTTCAGTGCACTGCAGTATAGTCGACAAGAGTGCAACAGAGCAATTAATTCAACGCGTATATTATAAGCACTGTCCTATATATATTACTCCCTTTTGAAGAATAGAAAACGTAGTATTTTTGTTTTATTAAATTGTTAATTAGAGTTCATAAAATTTTAAATTACTAATAGTGAACTAGTGTAAGCTAGGTTATTTTAGTTTATCAGATATTAATAGAAATTTTAAAAAATGTACTTGAGTTTTACTTTTAACTTATAAACATATTGGAAGGCACATTTTATTTTATTTTTTTTTTAAATTAGAAGTCATTATATTTAATTAAGGAAACAGCAAAGACTTGGAATGAAATATAGGAACATTACCTGTATTAAAAGTTCATATCTTGGTATCCTTTGTACTGGCATTATAAGAAGAGAATCTAACGCTAATTTTCCTTTGTGCTCTCTTGACATAGCCTAAAAGAACAACGAAAGCAATAATTACAACGAATTTTTACAATTTTTTTTTATAACTTCATTTGTTTTAAAACACATTAGGTTTATCTAATCATCAAACCATATCAAATTTAAAATAAAATAAGCTTACCGTACCTCAAGAAACCTTGCAAATGCTGGCTTGGACTGACATGTATTTCGAATTGCTGTTTTGGCTTGCTGCCAGTTATTTATGAAGGCTGTGTAGCAGTCTATAACTGCCTGTCTTGTGAACTGTAAAACAATTAAATTTATTAGGCATAAATATTTAGTGACTAAAAAATATGCAAAACATCACATTCTAGCGATTTTATTTTCGTAGTTAAATTTTAAATCGTTATCATTGTTATCAAAATTAAATATATACTTACTACTTCTAAAAATACATCGCCAATTTTTTGTCTCAAATCCCAGCAATCCAATCGTTTATGCAGGTCTTCAAGAAAACCTTCATGATGTTGTAGGATGCTAGGTACCTAAAATTAATGATGTGGATTAATAAATTTTTGCAACAAATAGCGAAATATTGAGAAACATTAATTTCTTATTACCGTATTTATACAGTATAATTTTTATAATTAATCTAAATATTATATAGTAGGACTGTATATTCATGTTAGATTTTTTAACCTAGAATTTTTTAGCACTAAAATTTGTCAAGTTTCATTACCCTAAATTGAGTACTAAAAATTTCTAGGTTAAAATCTTTGCAAGTTCTTTGTGATTAGCCCCTGAGCACAATCTTGTTTCCGTTACAATTGATGATTAGACTATTAGCAAGCCCCCCCCCCCTCCCTCTAGATCCACGCCTGGAGGGGTCAAATTTACTACCACAAATTCTGTATTTAACTCATTAATTTAATATTTGAAATCTTCCGCGAACATTTTAAAATGCTCCCTATTTTTTTCATCAATGTATGGAATCTTTTGAGCTGAGAACTTTTACACTCAATTAAAAAAAATGACTGATTCGGCTTTGCTTATAAATGGCCGAACACGACATTTTTATTTGAATGGAGTGTGTACTTCAGGTAAGTTACTTTTATATATTATTCGCATATCCGTAACGTAATAACACGATAGGAGTCATCAATTAATTACTGCATACTATTATACATATAACAAATTATACATTATTGTTTGCATTTAATAGTTCTGATTTTCTTACTTGGAAAAAAATTTCATCAACAACAGCAGCTTCAACAAGTCCAGCATTTTCCGAGCTCTTGAGAGGATTCAGGTATTTCTGGAAGCAAAGCGTCAATGTGTAAGATGCCAAATATTTGCATTACAAAGACTGTTCACTCGCAAGACTTGCTTGATTCAGGCAGTTAGAAGAAGTTGTGCTGATCAGTTTGTTGATTCTGACCACCTATTACTGTACCTACGTTGCACTATAATAAGCTTAGCTGTTTGCGTTTAACATTTTATGCAGGCATTTTAAATAGACGTAAATAGCCGTAAATGGCCTAAATTCTATATTATATATCGTAAAAATTTAATTCTATTTCATAAAAATGCAAAACTGTTATTTTGTTTTACATTATTGGAATGCAATATTGTCTTAATTAAAATAACAAAATAAGTGATTAATTGGTAATTTCCCTTTTAAATATAATATATATCTTATTTAAGGGTAAGGTAACGCCACCAATGTTAAAAAAAATCCCTCTCACAAAAATTCTGAAAAAAATTTAAAATGTTCTCCTCTATACCCCCTATCAGTACCTAAAATATCAGGTATACAAATACGATCTAGTTTTTGAGTTATAAATTTTTAAAGTTGACTACTTTAACATGGAGAAATGAAACTCCCATGTTAAATTGGTCAACTTTAAAAATTCATAACTCAAAAACTAGATCGTATTTGTATACCTAATATTTTAGCTACTGATAGGGGGTGTAGAGGTGAACATTTTAATTTTTTTTTAGAATTTTTGTGAGAGGGATTTTTTTTAACATTGGTGGCGTTACCTTACCCTTAAATAATAATATAAATGTTTATTGAGCAGAAACACAAAATACATATTTCTCTATACAAAATGAATAAAACCGCTGCCCAATCGGTGGCTAAAAGAGGATATCTTATTCACATGAAGTGTTCAGCCACCCATTTCTGCCTATATAGTTCGTACACCAATTTTGTATCTGGGTTCCAATATAATTATGTTTTTAATTAACAATAATTATGAACATTTATGAGGCCATAACAATGAGGTTCATCCAAAGTTGATGATTTTGACATACCATATGCTCTCTTATGCTATCTAATCAACATTTCAAAACAATTTTGAGAAAAAAAATTTATGGGAAAAAAATCCTCAAGTCGATTGATTGATATTCTCTTAAATTAAAGGTACCGTACTTAACTTATGGTTTACTTTACCGAACTTTTAAGGCGCTTAATTGTCTGTATATTGTTATTTAGGGTGGTAAAGACACAAGTCATTCTCTGCCAGTGTCATACCTCAGATGAATGTAAATATCAATTTGAAAATTTTGATTATAGTACAAGAATATAACTATTCATATTTGTTGGTTGTTAATCAATATTAATTTAAGTAAAATAACTCTGCTCCTTTAATAATAATTGCTCTTTCATCGAAATGGAGTATCGACCTCAACTTTTTTTATTGCAGAAATGGACAGAGGGTGCAAAGTTATTGCAAAGTTGATTTTTTTCAGATTTTTTAGAGACCGGGAACTATTTTTAAAAAATTATTGAAAGTTCTTTTTGTGACGTCACGAGACATCGCTCCTGAAGAAAAAGGTAGGACTTGCCGCCGCGTGACGTCACAAAAAGGAATTTCAATAATTTTTTAAAAATAGTTCCCGGACTCTAAAAAATCTGAAAAAAAATCAGGGTAGCATAACTTTGCACCCTCTATCCATTTCTGCAATAAAAAAAAAATTGAGGTCGATACTCCATTGCATAAGATTAACCATTTGAAAATAACCTGAGCTGCTCCTGCAGGATATCAAAATCCAGGTGGACTAGGAGGACGACGATATATTATTTTAGTGATCTATAGCAGTCATGCAGCCCCCTCTAACTAGATTTTGGTACACATGGAGCAGAAGTAATTTTTTCATGCTTACTTTTTTTTTACCAATTATAATGTATTATTATTATTGTCATGTTCACCTTGTTGTAATGTGAACTTTAATAGAAATATCAGATAAATTCTAAATAAAAGGAAGAAAATGAAAAGCACACGAGCAATGTTAATCTTACATAAAATAATGTGTGTTGTACTTACCGTAACTAGAGTTCGTAAGGCCTCCACATAGGACTTCTCAGTTTCATATAGTTCAACCACGACATGAGTTCGAGTGTCCTGTGAGCAATCATCAAATTCATTTTAGGGTAGGTCTTTATACGTACAATTATAGCATAAAATTAACATAACAAAATTAACAATTTGATATAAAATCAAACAATGAGGAGCATTAACTCCGATTCCTTCGTACTGCGCATGGCGATATATATGCAGTTAGAGTTTTACCATGATCCCTATAATTTTTTTTAATCCAGCGGTAATATATTATATACCTGCCTGTTTTTTTTTCCGGCAGTTATAATGAAGGGTGTTTAATAATTCATATGACATATTATGAGCCACGGGAAAGATAACTTAAAATTACCAAAAATATTCGAGATTTTGTAAAACATTGAATTTGAGTGAAAAAAATTAAGTGTTTTTCTTCTCCAAATAAACCTTACGTAGCATTGCAAGTAAACGCTGACGCGGTTTTTGCTTTTTAATACTTCTCAATGGTGTAAATACATACGCGATTGAGACATAAATGTTATAACAGGCATGACATTTTATGACATTTACGAAGCCTTAAAATCACATTTAGAACTTGAAAATTGGGTACGAACAAGTAAAAGACCATGGCTAAAATTTCAACTTAAAAATGTGGGCATATTTCATAACGATTTGCAAAGTAACAGGAGTTTTAGGAGCAAAATAATCTAAACATGAAGGCAGTAAAACATTTAGGAGCTTGGGAGATGTATTTAAGTACGTGACACTTTTCATGCACCAATAATATTAACAACATAATAATCATAAGGTTTTGATTAAGAACAAATAGAAGAAAGTTACTTTATTGTGGCATTAAGAACGTAAGTATAATATATAAATAGATGAAGCTGATGAATGTAGATGAAGATTTTTCCTTCAAAATGCCTCATCTGGGTTCCAACATTCCAAAATTATAATTATGTGAATATCTAAAAAGATGAAGAAATAATGTAGAAATTAATTTGTATTTATAGTGGTGCTATAGTAAATGAGAAAATTAATTCGTAACCTTCTTGATGCACAAGTTGGTATTAACACATTCGTTCAGTCAGTTCAGTGTTGCATTATCGATAAACTGAGATTCTCCAAAGCTCAAATATATATATAATATATATATATATATATATATATATATATATATATATATATATATATATATATATATATATATATATATATATATTTTAATATCAGGGTACACATTACATTCTTTATTAGAAGTATGGACCGTTTTTTTTTTTTTTTTAAATTTTTTTTACCCAGTTTATAGCACAGAAGAAATAATATATATTGTACACAGTGAACTGTATAAGCACCACATATAGACGGAGTTGGCTTTAGAGCCACTTTCAGAAAGATAAAACTTTCACTTGCTTGCTTGGAAATAAGATTTGATATTGTTTACGTATCAGTATTAAATTTGCACTCAAAGTATACGTGAAGTCACTTTGTTGGCCAAGATTTAGGTTTGCTTCAATTTGGATCTATAATTTATATTAGAAACAAATATATCATTTGCATTTGTTAATTAAATTGATCAGGGAGCTGTCAAAAAGACAACAAATCTATAATCTATCTTATTTTTCATTTTTTCCCCATTAAGTAGCTACAGTAAATGCATGATGCACTTTTAACTATTTATCACTAAAAAATAAAATGAATACCACTAAATGAAAATAAAAGAGCGAACGAGAAGATTAGAGAGCAATGATAGCGTGTATAATAAACAGAGACTGAATTCAACTGGGTACACAATCGTTGGACTGCACTAACTGCAGAGACTAAAAGTGCCTCATTAATTTCACTTATATACGATAATTCAGACGAGAGCATTTGCATTTTTTGTGTCCTCTGACAGCACGCGATATACCAAAACGTACTACTCATGAACTTAACAAATGCTGGATGGATTAAAATAACATTGTTTATATTTTTAATTTTTAATCTGTACAAACTTTTTAAAAGGAACAAAAATATTTGCTTTCCTAATTTCATTGTGGCTATGTATTTCATAGTAACTCTCAAAGAGTATAATATATTAATTTCATTCAATCGAAGTCGAACTACAAAGGAAATAGTATAGTAGAGACACGTAACAAAAAAGTACGTGCCCATTCTTTATTATATGATACGTGTTATACAAAAGTATGAAACTGTTAAAATACTAGCCTATATAATTTTAATTACTGTACAGTTTCCACATGACTTTTAGATTTAAAAAGCCATTAAAAAAATTAACAACCCTGTAATGTAGGCAACATTTTGAGTAGTTAAGCACAGCAGGTAGTATATATTATAGGATAAATAGGAGACCATTGTGTCGCTGCTTCTCTGGCAACACTTTATGTACTTATACAGTACATAAAGGGATCTGGGAATTCTGTGGTAGACTCAAGGGAGGGAGAATTTAGTAGGTGACAGTTCGCTCAGTCAAGTCAGCCGCCTGCCCACCCACCACCACACCCATTTTTGCCATACATATCCACCAACTCAGCGCTTTTTTCCCTCCCTCTCTGTCTACCTTTTTTTCCGTTCTCTCCCTCTCTCGCGCTCCCCCTATTGCCCTATTACACTGTTTTTGTTTTTCTCTCTTTTTTCTCTTTAGTTGGCTGTCTAGACACCAACAACTACTACAAACAACAACATAAACAATAACTTTATTCCTAGGGATCGTAGGTCAATATACCATTACAGACAGGAGTGAGAGAGGTATACCATTAATTTTAAACATTATTATGCAAATCACTTTATACTTCAATACTATACTGACAATTGTAAACGGTTTAAACAAATAAAATCAGAACAGTACATTTTGTAAGCATGTAATTTCTACACATAATTAAGAATGTATTTGACATTACGGAAATGATTGATTGACGCACGAATGTACAGAATCAATAATGAAAAAAATTGTTGTTGTTCTTTTCAAACATTATCAAACATACACGAGCGACGTTTATTTGGTCATTTCACTATTTTTCAGGCAATCAGAAAAAGTCTTTTCAATAATGTATTACAATACAATAATTATTATCCTATATTGATAGTAAAACCGAGAGACACTGCATTCTTTCTAAGCATTTATATGAACGACATCACCATTTATTAACCATTTGTTTAAGCTTTTCGTAATGTAATGTTTGTGTATATATATATATATATATATATATATATATATATATATATATATATATTATAAATATTTTTAATTATATCCAGCAAGTTTTGTTAGATCAGTTACACTATTATTAATATAGTTGCTTATTGAGAAAATGCGCACATAAAAAAGGAAACATAAACTCAAAGGTAACGTGAAAAAGGGTATCCCATTCCCATAAGTGTCCATCAGACACTCTTTGTCAGACAAGCCGCCGAACTAATTCTTGACCGTCAGTTGACTCAATTTGAATCATGAAATGTATGATTTTACATTTAAAAATTGCACAGTAATACATGAGCTTCTTGATTTTTTTTAGCTAGGTGCTTTGGCATGAAAATATACGCTTTTTGTAGTTTGACCTCTGACCTTTGGCCTAAATAAAATTTCAAGGTCAACATCGTCAGTGCAAAGAAGTTTAGGAATCTTACTACAAATTTAAATTTTAATTCTATGTGGAGCAGAATTTAAGGTACAATGGTACAATTTTTTTTATTTCTCGAGATTGCCCTCTTTATTAAAAAAAGACGAAAAGACCGTTTTGAAAAATTCTGATTTTTTTTTTTTTTTTTTTTAATTTGAAAAAATAATCCAAAACGTCATCAAACTAAGTCAGATGTGTAACATATGTGAAAATTGTAAAATTCATCGAAATCTATTGACCCCCGCCAATTTCTTTATTGATCTGAGGTGATTTTCACCTACAGTATTAAGTATCTCTGAATGAGAAATTTATTACTATTTAGATTCCTGTTAAATTATGTTTTAGGTATTTTCTTAAAAATTTATCAATTACTATATAATACTATTATTTTTCAGGTAAGGGATATCTCCATTTGGTTCTCGACCATGAAGTGTTTGTTTGTTTGTTTTTCAGCAGTTTTTTGTTATCATTATTGTGATCTATTGTTTGGAATAACTTGTTAAATAATTATTATATTAAACTTAACTTTTTTTAAACTTAGGTTTAAATTGATTGTTTTCTCTTATGTTATTGATGATTTATTGCTTTTTACATGTAATATTTGCTATATTATTGCATGCCTAATGTCTGAAACTGATAGTATGAATTTGATTACTTATTTGTATTTTTATAATCTGTCTTTATTTAGAGATATGAGGGTCCAGCGCTCCTACTTAGCTGCGGGCAGATCGGGTTTCCCGGGGTGCCCTGCAAATAACCCAACACACAGCCTTTGGGGCAGGTTCTCACCTAGGCGTGGTGGGACACATTTCCGCGAGCACTCTGGGTGCAGGATGCCTTCTACCAAGGTATTTAGAGGTGAGGATGCTCTTGGGCTTCCCAAGTCAATGCCTTGGCCGCTCTGTGGTTCAAGAATCACAGGCTACAGGCCAGAGGTCACACTCGCAAGGCAACCCTCAACCTGCACGTCCTTTCTACTGGGCGTGGGGAGAAACATGCAACGAGCTAGGACAAGAGCCTATGCTCATGGCATGGCCGGATACCCTTATAATTATTATTTAAATATTATTATTGTTATATTTACTATAAATTGTCACAGCGGAAAAATAACACGAGTTCAATGACAACCAAAGTATTGTACAAGATTATCATAGTGACCGATTTAATATAATGGTGCTGTAAAATTTATTTTCTACTGTATTTTACAATCTATGTAAATACCATATTTGAAACATATAACATTATTATTATATTTGAAACAGTAGGCCTGTTCGTAAACCCTGCTCGGTGTACACTTTCTACACCCAATCGACCTTATATCCCATGTACATAAGGTCGATTGGGTGCAGAAAGTGTACACCGAGCAGGGTTTACGAACAGGCCTAGTTTATAGCTATCAAACCACTTGAATCTATTAACTATATTTTTTCATCCTTTTTTCACAAACTTATATAATGTATTAAAAACATAATAATTTACAATAATTACAGTGATAACTATACAGTATTTATAATATGATCTGTTTCATGCAAATAATATGAGCTTCAGGGCATGCAGACTGGTTGTGGTTGTAGTACTTGTAGCACTAACCTACCTCAACATTGATCACGTTACCACGCTGCTCAAATATACAACACAGCGTGATTCTTTCATTATTGAATGTGAAAGATCACGATATATTTTTTTTTATGAATAATTGATACAATGTGGCATGTCAGTGACTTTCTTTTTGGAGACAACGTACGTAGTTCTTCATATATTATTTACGTTACTTTTTTTCTCATCAAAATTAAAATGATGTTTTTCAACAAATATTTGTACAATGGACAACATACAGTATGAAAAAAATTTATTGCAGAAATGAATAGAGGGTACCAAATTATGCTACTCTGAGTTTTTTCAGATTTTTTTGAAACCCAGAACTATTTTTAAATAATTATTGAAAGTGCGGCCACGCCCCCTGGAGGCGTCAATAGGCGTCCAGTCTCTATCCTTTTTATTAAGAATTCAGGGGTGCCAACTGAAATCACAGGACTTTCATTAAATATTTAAAAATAGTTCCGGGTCTCAAAAAAATCTGAAAAAATTCAGAGTAGCATAATTTGGTACCCTCTATTCATTTCTGCAATATTTTTTTTTTATGTATGTGGTCCATTATTTGATAATAATTTTATTTTAATATTTTTTTATCATTACTATGCACAGCAGCAAATAAATTTGTTGATATATATATATATGAGTGTATGTGTGTTTGTTTGGTTTATATAATATTACATGTTTATTTGTTGAACATATTCATAGTAAGTAATATTGTGCACACGCATTTTTTTTATAACGACTTGTATAATGGGAGGAGGGTGGGGGAGGGAATTCACATAAAGGACTTATGATTTTTTTTAGAAATTTATCTTGCAACGGGTAAAATGGAGTCCGAAAGATGGGCTACTATAAATTATTGACTATAACTCTGTTATAGTAACTGCTAACGTAATCTACAACTCTTTTAGCACAAATATAGCCTAGATATTACTTTTTATAGCTATTATAATAGCTATTTTCGATAAAAGTATAAGAATTAAACTTAAACGTAGGTGGAAAACCTAAAATAATGTAAGGATTATAAAAAAAAAAGAGATGCACATGCAGGCACTCCATAACCCATAAAAATACAACAATCGTAATGACATACAACAACAGTATTCACAGTAGAGCATTTACAAGTTATATAGAGTCATGTTATGGTAGCAAATATAAGAATTGCGGACACTTTTTATAGAAATTGTGTTCCTGCAACAACCTTAATATTAGCAGGGATCGAGAGATTTGCAAAACGCTCTATAGTAAAATTGGTATAAATATTATTGATTAAATAAATGTAAAAAATAAGCTTTATTAATACAAGTTTTATGATAATGTTTATTTTTTATTATTACAAGTATTAGCAAAATTGTAAACAATATGTAAGATGTTGATCCATCGCATAAAAAAAATTACAAAGATTCAATAAGACTCTGCATCACCTTTTCGTATTTCCTATGCTTCCCCATGTTATTTTTGTTGTCACTTTTTTCAGAAACTAATAATCGTACAACTTTGCTTGATACCTTAAAATAAACGCTATAGTTCATTAGCTATATTATATGCACCAATGCTTTTATTTTTTTAAAATTTCTAATCAAATTGAATTTTAATTACAGTTTTAACTTTGAGAATTAAAATAAAATTACAATTAAAATTCAATTTCATTAGAATTTAAAAAAAGAAAAGCATTGGTGCATATATATAGCTAATGAACTAGCGTTTATTTTAAGGTATCAAGCAAAGTTGTGCGATTATTAGTTTCTGAAAAAAAGTGACAAAAAAAAACATGGGGAAGCATAGGACATACGAAAAGGTGATGCAGTCTTATGTTAGGTACTTGATTTAACTCACGCAGGCAAAAATTTTAGGACATAATAGTTCTGCTCTAGTCCTTTAAGATTTTCTTTTTTTAAGGATTACAACCCTATAATAATTATAAGTTGTAAGCCTAAAAAGCTCCACACGGAGGCAGTAAGGGATGCCTTACGAGTTAAATAAACTACTCTTAGGTGTTGTACTATCCTAATTTTATTAAAATTTAAATACTTATAAAAAAAAAAGCAGACTAGCATAATTGCATAACTTTATACGAGTATTATAATCCTTTTAATGACGAAAATAAAATTGGTTTATATTACATTGCGATGTTACTTCTTATGAATAAATAAATAAAGGTCATGCCATGCGTGGCGTAGTGCATTGACCGGTTCTCGTTAGATCACCGAAGTCAAGCAACGTCGAGCGTGGTTATTACTTGGATCTTGGATGGGTGACCGCTTCAAGAAAAAATCACGAAGCTCCCTCCCTGGGGTAAATTCATCTGGCTTTCCACCCAGTGCAGTGATGCATAGACTTGTGTGTGATTCCCCAGGCTTTGGGCATCGCTTTGGTCCATTGATAAAAAGTAGAGTTGTCCGTCCTGACTGAGGTTTTCCACGGTTCCCTCAGTCTCACCTCAGCGCGAATGCTGGAACGCGTAACAGGCCGTGGCCACACCATCCGTTCTCTACCTTATCCGTACCCATTACCCTGCCGCGAACTGTAAGCTCTTAGGGGCGTAGGGGTGTATCCTTGTATGTATATACATACATACATATATATATATATATATATATATATATATATATATATATATATATATATATATATATATATATATTATATAATTATGTATTATACAAAGTAAAAAATTACAAGAAAACTTCTATTTACTTTTTAAGAAATCGACGATACATGTAAAAGATAAGTAAAAATGCAATAGTTGTGGATTATAAAAGCTAAGAGGTGTGAATCATGTGAATTCGTAATTAAGTATACATGGCTGAGGAGCGATGAAAAGAATACTTTCCACTATATTTACTTAATGTCAAATTACGATCTTATATAGTCAAACAATTTATAAGGGTCACTGTATAACGTGTATCATATTTCAGAATATTATTTAAATAATTGTCATGCATAAGATTTTCCCAGTACTTGGTGACGTTATGTTATGTTGTTTTTTTTATAATTAAGAGAATTTAAGTATATACATTTTCTTTTCATTCCTCTTGAAATTAAATTCCATGAAGTTTTGAAAAGTTAAAAAATTGTGTGTATTGTATATTATGTTATATTATTCATAAGTTATATAATTATAACCATATAATATAATATAATAACTGGTATAACTGAACCTGCATGTAATATTTATCATTAACGATCGAAGATAGGGGGAAAAAATGCACGGTGGATTTTGTCATAAGCAGGAATTGGCAAAGGGATGATCCCATTCACACCACGTATTTTGCTCTACGCTGTGGAACTAATTTAGGGGAGGGAGAACTAATTCCACTCAACGGCTCAACCCCCTCTTCTCTGTCTGTTAACAAAAATTTCAAAGCAAAGTTGATACGTAATCAGCTTTGCTTTGAAAATATTGACGTACACACGCAAAGTATTGTAATTTTATCAGCTGAAATAATACTTTTCCTATTCACAATACAATAATTGTAATACAAATAAACAGACAGCATGTAAACTGTTTTATTGTGGTTTGTAAGTAAATAAATAATAAAAAGTAAATAATAAAATAGTTTTATTTTAACATAATATATGCATGATATTAATTATTGCTCTTTAGAATTATTTAGAATATTGCTGATGCTAATTTTCATTTCCTCACTCTATACTCGATCCTTTAATAATAAATCTTAAACATGATAATTTTATAATGTACAGTACTATAATTTCAATCTTATGTTAAGAAATGTTATAAAATTATATTCTAAATAAACAATCTTCCTACATATAATAGCAAACTGTAGTTTAATTACAGCTAAAAATAATCCACGGTTTGATATAAAAGAAAATTCTAACATAAATAAATTATCCTCCAACAAACATTAGGAACAACAATATTTCATGTATAATGTCTATTATATATTTTGTTTACAACCATTGAAAATAACTCACTGGCCCCAAGAGCTCATCCCGTGATTGGCGCTCTTCTATATCCTCACTATCTTCTGAGGGTGAGGTAAACAGGAGCGGTGGAGGTACGGCAATGTTAGCTGCTGCTGCTGCTGCTGGACTGGCAATTTCCGCAAGATTTAAAGTCAGCTGATCACGACGCGCAGATGTTGTTTGTTGCGACTGATCTAGCAACATTTCCTCGTGCTACTGAATGAGTTTTCAGTTACGTAAAATTTAATCGCTGGATATTATCTTTAGAAGTAGCAATGTTCACGAATAAAAGTGAGGGTTTCAAGCAACCCTTACATGGCTGGCTCACACGCGCACCACTAATAACTGTCTCCACCGTTAGCCGCCTTCCTAGTGCTTGTTTCTCCTGCACTCGCTGTCCGCCCCACCAGCCGCCACGCAACACAAGCGAGCAAGCGTGCGAGCGAACGAGCGAGTCGGGGGAGAAGGGAAGAAGGGTTCCACTGAGGACGAAGTCGGTGGGGTAGCCACCACCGCGACCATATACCTGTTGCCATGGTTACTTACAGCACCGTCGCCTGCCTGCCTGCTCGCCTGTCTGCCAGCAGCCATGCAGCATATCCGACTGCTACCGTATACAGGCATAGGTGCCTATAGACCTATAGAGATGAACATCCCATCTATCTGAATCTGACCCTATAATCATATCATTGCGATGATTATAGGATAGACGCTTAATTGGTATAAATATTCAGATAATGATGGTAATTGGTATTGCAATGTCCTGTGCATTGATATCAGTATCGCGCCTGCATATTATATTTATTTCAATTGCATGTGGGCATATATATGCTTGGTAAGGATCATTATAATTACAGCAGGGGTTAACTTTTTTTGTCGCTATAACATACTTATTTTGTACTTTTATTTGAAAAAAATATTAAAGGGATTAAGGGATTTAACGATGACATAATTTTTGGATGCTTTTTATTATATTATTGTATTCTATAGATACAGTAGATACTAGATATAAATTTTTTGCACCCATTATTATAACTATACCGGCGCGTACGCGTACGCCTATACGTATAATTTACAATATATATAAAATTATAAATTATTTTAAATCCAAACAGTGTTTACCCGTCAAGGTAAAAAAGAAAATTGTCAGAAAATTTAAAAATCTAAAAAAAAAAAAAAAAAAAAACGCCAATGTTCCGTAAGTTGAAAAAACTTACTTTAATTTCAATCATATAATTCATATATATAAATACATATACATAGATTGGCGGTCATATTCATTTAGGTTTTCTTCCGAGGTGTTCCGGTGCTCTTCGACTTGTGTTGGCCAGTAATTACTTAAGGTACTGCGTTACTAACTATTATCCTACAATGACTGAAGATGTTACAAACACAACGAAACCCAAGTAGTTAAATAATGTGACGCGCAGTGCAGATACATTTCTTTCAAAACAGTGAAATATTATATATTTGTGTTAGAATATATATTATATCGGAACATCACATTACTGTGCGTATTAAGTATAATATTACAATTAATACATATTATTACAATTATGTAAGGATACGGTACATCGCCAGGTATAATTTGATATTTTTATAATTTTATTCATATGATTGGATTATTATTTATCGGATTTTGTTTTCATATATATATATATATATATATAATTATGGTACCAATTCGAGTTCATAGGACACACAAACGAACGTAGGGATATATACAAACTTAATTGCTGTAAAAATCCTACCCGTAACATGCATGAGTTATTACCAAACACAACTAGTATTGTATAATGAAGTACAAGTGTAGAGAGAGAGAGAGAGAGAGAGAGAGAGAGAGAGAGAGAGAGAGAGAGAGAGAGAGAGAGAGAGAGAGAGAGAGAGAGAGAGAGAGAGAGAGAGAGAGAGAGAATTAAAAATAAAACAGCTTACACCAACGATGGACAAAAAAAGAAACTACGAATTTCGTACAACAACATTAGAAAAGAGAAATAAGTGGTAGTAGGCAATATTGATTGATCAAACTTCGTAAACAACAATACGTGTTGAATAATCGAATGATGACTTTGACCCAGATTCATAAATACGAAATGTATTTGAACATATTAATGAAGATCACTTAAGTGCAATAACTTTAATAAAAATGTATATTGGTCAAAACGTTTTCAGTAGATTATGTTGTAGTTATAATGCTATTAAGACCGCGATATATAGTTTTTTTCATTGCATTAATTACTCATGTAATAACTACAAACTGATAATTAGTATAGATGTAGTAAGCACTGAGCTTCATGGTATATTTGTTGTTTGTTGCCTGCTTGTAAATGAAATATGCGTTTTTATTTTTGAGGCTGCTCTAAGATTTCGTACACACGAGTATTAATATTATTTTATAATCACTCATTATAAAAGTATTAGTATATATATTATAGAGTTTGCTCGAATGAGTTAAAAAATTACAAATTATTCCAAACAAATACACAATACTCATACCAATTACTCAATACAAATAAATGAAAATATTATAGTATTTCTTATTATAGCAAATGTAAAAAGTACAGTATCTAAGTTCAACAAAATACTCTTCTTTTTTGCAATAAGTATAAAACGTTTTGACTCTGCAACGTTTAAAAGAGATAAAGATAGAGGAGTAAGTTCTAATTTTAAACCCGTCAGCACTTCATTGATGCGGTGAATGCGGATTTCTTCTCGCACGAAGCAACGCAAGCAGTGGCGGTGTGCGGTGGCATTAGGCAGGCGAGAGAGGTAGCTAGCTACCAACAGAGCAAAAGACGTGGAAATAGCTATACTAGCGCAAGCTCAGCAGGCCATCCGTGTACGATATTGCAAGGGGAGAGAGGGGGGAGGTCAACCAGCAATTGCGGGGGTGATACTTTAAACGCACTTGCACACATGTATGTTGTGCAAGGTCATTTTAATACTCAACATGATATATGTTTATATTTATTTTAATGGAAATTATACTTTGAATATATGAATGGGAAATATATATATTTTATTAATAATTATTTCATTTATAGACAGAAATGATTAGGTTTGCTGATGAGAAAGCTGTCTAATGTATTTCGATTGTATTTCAATACAATTTATAAATGTTAGAGAACAATAAATAATAATAAAAAAAAAAAAAAATACAAAATATAATATGTTATAAAATTAGTTACTGTACCTTTTCAAAATCCTAGTAAGCTGTAAACAAAGCAAATAGTAATGTAAAAGGAGCAAATTTAATAGGATTAAAAGATGGAACAAGAGCCGCACCAAAGAAAACAAGCCTTTTGAAAATACTGACAAAAATTGTTTTCCATCAATCATGATTAATCTAATTGAAGTAGAATTTATAACGTTTATAATAGCAATTATTAGCTAAACAGCACCTAATTTACCCCCCCCCCTTTTTATCGGTTTCACATACCGAACAGCAATTTATAGTTTTTGTCCAGACAAGATTATTTTATTTTTTAAGCTTACAGGTTGCTGCAATTATAAATATTTCATCCACGCCAAGATCAAGATAAATTAATAATATAAATGCGCGTATAAAGTACAATGGCAAGCACACAAATGCTAAATAATCATACATCTTACTTTTCACAAATTTAATAATAATTATAACACACCTTGACAACAAACAGATTTAAACCCGTTAACATATATAAAACTGTCTATATCCTAATCCTTGTAAAGCAATACCATGCATGTGAATTTCCAGTTGAAAAAAGATTATATTATTACACAATTACGTGCGTCTTAAACTCTTAATAAGGATGAAAAAGTAGAAATTGCGTCTCTATAACACCTTCAGTTTTAGCGAGAATGAGATTATATTTTTTAGAAAAAAAAAATAATAATAATAAATAACGTCGAAAGATTAGGTTAATGGTGGATAAAAGTTTTCAAAAATGACACTAGCTGAATATATTATTATAATTATACATGAATGACTGCAAAATTCAAGCAATACCGAAAGAAGAAAAAGTTTTATACAATTATCAGTAGTGTCAAAAATTATTTGTCGGTATTTTTTACAAACGCCATTTGTGTCTATATGATTTTGGTGCATTAATTAAATATTTTCGATGCAGCTTTGTGTAGCTGTATTAATACAGTTTTAATGTACGTGATTATCAAATTTGTGTATGTATATAATTATAAAATATGTACACAATTACACATTGTGTAAATAAATAAATTGCATGGTACATTCTGCCGTCAACCTACCTTGCTTCGCTCTTGCTCCTCCAGTCCAATCAGCTGGCACGGGCTGGACGCCGCTCGCTGGTGCACGTGGGTGGTCGCACCGGGTGCTGAAGCTGCAGACACCAAGGCTCCCGCACCACCGCTCTCTGACATTTGGTATGCGCTAGTCTTCCGTCGCGGCTGCGGCTGCGGTGAACTCTGTTGTATACTTTCAAGGAAGCCGAGCTCACGAGGTAAGAGCTTGGCCGGTGAAGCACGTTTCATCTCCGCTTCGAGCATCTGACCATATGGACCTCTTAAAGGGCGTTTGTTATAACGTCTAGGCGAGCTTGGACTGGTCCCGCAACTAGCCGCGTGAGCAGCGCCACTTCGCCTTGAGGAACTGTCGCTCTCGCCTTCGGAAAGAGAATCATTGCGTAGGAGAGGAGCTAAACGGTGACAGCTTCCTCCACCTCCTCCATCACTTTGTGGCGTAACGGCACGAGCCTCGTTAGCTGGAGCAGCAGAGTCCCAGCACCACTCGCTGGCAACACCACCCCCACTACCAGTTGATTCAATCCGGATATCCGGACTACCTGGCGTATCTGCTTTAGGCCACGTGCTATCACTAATGCTGAGATCTTCACGTTCTTGCACCTCATGAAATTCTTGCGTCACTTTTACTATAGAACCATCCTCACTTACTAAATCACATGCTTGATGAAGAGATGACGATATATCACCGAGAGAATTTTGAGATTCACAAAATTGCTGACCTAAAGAAAATTCATTTTCACTCAATACTGTCGAATCTTCAAAACTGCCTGACTGATTAAGAGGGGGATGATTAATTTTTGTGAGTTGATCTAAAAGAGGAGTTTCTATTGTGGTAGATATTGGGGTGGTCACAACAGCGTTGTATGTTAAAAGGCGAGGGCTAGAAGGTTCACTGTTTGCTACGGTCTCGTGGTAATCTTTCCTCCTTCTGCGCGTTCGACGACGTGAGGCTGGAAGATCCGAGGCACTTCCTGTAAGACGCGATGGTGAACAGTCATCAGCCTCGTCCTCATCTTCCTCTTCGGAACGATAAACTCGTACACGTTCCCTATCCATACTTTTCACTAACTCTCCAACAAAATCATCTCTATTATTATTTATAACTAAATCCTCACACGTCTGTGTACCTAAAGAATTAGTAGGTTCACTTTTCCACTCACTACGATACAAAGCCACTTTTCGACGGCTGGAATTTGAGGGAGAAGGTGGAGGGAGGCCACTGTTTGATTCCACTGAACTTAAAGACGCTTTTTGCAAATTTTCTGCTGTATCTTTTCCAATTTCCTCTTCAACGAGAGCGCTACACCTTACAAAAGGTGAGCGTGGCAGACTGTGTGTGCCGGTCACCAAATTGCTCGGTTTAAGCCGGGGTAACGTCATGTTTCCTTTGACTTCATCACGAGGAGAGGTCGAGGAAAATGGTCGAGCACTCCGAATGTATTTGCCATCAGAAGCAACGTCAACCTGCAGACAATAAAACGTGTATTAGACAGCACATATAGTAGCAGAATATACTCGAACGATTAATATACACACCAATACACTATTCTTGATAATACTCAGCGGAATGAAACGTAAATAATGAAAGTAGAAAATAAAATTTGAAAAATAGCAATTAGTTTAAAAATAAATTATATTTAGTTGAAAAGTTAATTGAAACAGAAAAGCATATGTATGTATAGTATGTGTATTTTTTTTACGTTTCTTAATTACCATTTCATGCAGAGTACCTTTATCATGATTGTGTCTGTATGCTTTGAAAATTACCTTGATAAAAAGAACTGAATTGAATATTATAAATTATAACCAGAATATACAATTTATATATTAATTATGTATTATTATGTTAATTATGTATAATATTATTATTATATAAATGATATATTAATACGTACATAATATATATTCAGCTCATCAGAATCAAATCACTTTCTCAATTCAACATTTCGTATTGCAGCTAGCCAATGCCCACTGTGATGGAGTGGGCATTGAGCTAGCACATGCCTCTATTGCATACATTATGTTATTCACCCGATTTTGGCTATATTAGTATATGATCGATGTACAGTATAACATGATATAATAATGAAAAGACCAATGAAAACTTAAGATAACTCGAATAAAAAAATAGCTGCAAATTGCTTAACAGGTATGATTAAGGGGTTGCATAAATTTTTACTGCGCAGGGGCACCTTAATCAGACTGTATTAATAGTACTTTTAAACATTTAAATTACAATACTTATAATTATGATAAAAGTTTCTTATTTGTCTTCGAGCAGTTGTGTTCTTGTCTATCCCGCATCTATTGTTAAGTCATAATTTTAAAAGTACAGCCTAGGTGTTTAATTGTGTCAAGTCTATTTTCAAGTACTCTCTATGAAAGAAGGTACTGTAAAAATATATGCTCGTTTCTTTGTTTAAATTAGCAGCATATAATGATAATAAGAGAGGACTAAAATTTGACTTATTTCACACTGTTGTATCAGTTGTATCACAGTATACTGGTTCTAGAACAACGCACAGCTTGATAATTCACTAATGGACAACTGGATAATTTGCTACCCAAAAAATTTGACAGTGGCAGGATTTCACCAAGTTTTTTTTTTTTTCAAAAATCATAGGGACCCTTGAGGGGCCAAACCTAAGGCGGAGGAGTGTTTATTTTTTAAAGGGGCGTGGCTCCTTTTTTTTCCCCCCCGATGAAAAGTTGCAGCATATTTCTTATAGTTGTAAATTGTAAATGATGTTGTTACAATTTTTTTTTCACTCTACTTTTTTTAAAGAAAAAATATATAGCACATTTTTTAAGAAGATGTACTAATGTCTGATGTGCAAGCAAGAATAGATTTTCAAAAAAAGTCAATCAATTTATTACACTAGGCACACTGAATATAATTAAAAATTTGGATTTATTTGATTTTTTAACTTCAATAATAAATTTAAAGATATGTACAGTATTATATTATAAAATATAACTAAGATAATAACTATAATTAATTAAATATTATAATAAATTACCATAAAATAATTCAATTTTTATGCTGAACATGGACGCAGGAAATGTTCACAACATTTGTTTATTTGAAATTGTAGTCTTCATTACAAAAACATAAATAATTGATGAATAATTATAATAATAGAATTAAAGAATACTTAAATAATCATAATACTGGACGCATTAAAAAAATAAATGAATCATATGTTTTGTATGTCATGTGTTTCGGGGATAAATTTTCAAATTTTAAAAAAAAATATCATAATTTTAAAATTTTATCTTAAATGTATTGTATCCAACGAGTATCAGTTTTTGTTTTTGTCTTCCTTAAAATTTACTAAGGTTCAGCTCTCAAGGGGGGTACATCCACCCCTTCCCCCTTGTCTACGCCCCTAGGGGATTAATATTGCCCCCTCCCTCGTCACCCTTAAATTTCAAACTTATGATTTTGTATCTCCATAATATGTCAATATAATCATGCAGTAAGTCTTTATTATTAAGTAAAGAAAGAAAGAAGACAAAAACAATTGTTTTGATAATGCTTTTTTTATTAATTGAAAAAAAAAAATGCGTATATGATAGCCGCCTTTGCTTAACGAACCTTCTGTCAATTTTTAAAGTTGTTTTGGTTGAAATCTTGAAATTGTTACTGAATATAATTAAATATATTATATTATAATACAAAATGAATGATGGATAACATAAAAATTGTTGAAATAAAAATAACAGGTACATAAAATGAAAAGTGACGAAAGTAAGAAAGCTGGGGCCTGTGCTAATTAAGTTTCTTCTCCTCACTCTCATTTTAAATTTTAAAGTTTTCGTTATGTTTACATATTGGTGTCCCCATTTACTGTTATATGCATGGCTACGCAGATAAAACACACAAAGAATTCAAAGATGAGTACAAACAATAAGCTGAAATATATTGCATTTATTATATTGTTTTTAAAGTTTTTTTACTTGTAGTTAACTTTAGCCTAAAAAGTAAAAAGCGTCACCCTTCCATTTTCAATATTTTTTTTCTCCAATGTAAGCAAGACAACAAACATTCTTGAAAATGGAAGAAGAGCCACTTACGTTCGAAATTAGTAGACTGATTCACTTCTTGATAGCAAAGTTATCAAAGGTACCAACAAAATTTTCCACGGTAGTGAAAATTGCAGGATTTCTAAATATATAGCAAATTTTCTTGGTAGATAATTGTTCGGTAGTAAATTGTTCTTTACGAATCAAGTAGAAATGTCCAAACAACACACAGACAGTACATTATACATACTACCTTTCATTATATATTGTTTTTCCCTTACATTAATAATAACTAGGCCATATTAATGACACTATCAATATGCAATCACTTCATTTTATAATTTCTTTTCGTAATTTAGCTTTTCCCGTTCTTAAGGTAGTGATAAAAATATATTTCTTTGCAAAATTGTTACTATATACGCGTGCTACGTAATATTTTTTAACATTAACATTGATTGACAGTAAGTCGAACCTCAAGCAGGTGCACATCACCATTACTTACCTGCGAAAAAGATGCACTCCTAAAAGGAATTGTTCGTTGGATGTAAGCACCCACAATGGTCCTTGCTTTGGGCCTCTGAAGGGTCAATTTGACGTCAGGGTCGAGTACTGCTGACCCTGCCAGTGCCCAAGCCGCTGCTGAGTTCTCCTCACTCCCGCCATCAGCCACCTCACCACCACCGCCCTCGGACAGTGAACTGTGTTTCAGCTTCTCAGTGAGTTCACGCAACCTCTCACTCTTTGATTTACGATTACGTCGCACAGGAGCCTCAGGTAAAGCAATCAAATCTTTTGGTAGTTCTGGTTTAGAGCGCACAGACCTTCTTTTAAAATTGTCACTCCCTTGTGACATTTTCCAAATTCGTCTTTCGCAGCTTTACTTTTGTTTAACACTATTTATTTATAACACACTCATTATATATATTTTTACTGTCTCTGAGTTGAGCTGTCACTTAAGTTGCAATTGTCATGAAATTGTTAAATTTAACATTTTCAAATCACTACTAGACCACGACAAGATTCGAACACTGTCCTATGCGCATCCAAAACTGCGCAACTTGTTTTAAATTTAGCGCAAGCAGAAAATAGATTCACGGCAACATTCTTTCCCAAAAGATTTTTTTCATCAACTATCTCTGGTCATCACTGTTGATTTCATACTCAATAGATGGCTGCAGCTCTCTTCATGAATTGATATCAACCTGAAAGTAAAAGTAGAGTAATTATTATATTGAAGCTCATTTAGAAGTCGAGCGTGGCGCAGTGCATTGACCGGTTCTCGTTAGATCACCGAAGTCAGGCTACGTCGCGCGTGGTTAGTACTTGGATGGGTGACCGTTTCAAGTAAAAATCACGAAGCTCCCTCCCTGGGGTAAATAAATCATCTCGCTTTCCACCCAGTACAGTGATGTACTTGGTTCCCCACCCCAGGCTTTGGACATCGCTTTGGTTCGTTGATAAAAAGTCGGGGTGTCCGTCCTGTCTAAGGTTTTCCACGGTTCCCTCAGTCTCACCTCAGCAAATGCTGGGACGTGTAACAGGCCGTGGCCACCATCCGTTCCCTACCTTATCCCTATTAATTAACCCGCCACGAGCTGTAAGCTCTTAGGGGTGTTTCCTTATATAAAAAAAAAAAAAAAAAAAAAAAAATTATGCTACATTTCAAGTGTTACATTCAACCGAGGCTACTTTAAACTTCTTAATAACCTTGAAAGCAATCAAGAGACAGTTTTCAATTTGCTCTTTACTGAGCGAAATAAGAAAATTTTAAAGTTGACGTCTGAAAGATGTTTCAAAAGTGCCTGAGAGTTTCAAAATGTGGTCGATGTGAATTCAAAATTCTTGTATAAGCCATTCTTATAAAATTTAGCTATCCAATTTTGAAGCTAACAATTTTATTTATGAGACAATTATAACTAAATATTTTTATTTTCTTTATTGCCTAAATGCTTGTAGAACTGATTGTCCTTAATTGATCGCTATTAACGATTATTATTACCTTTTTTTTGTGCAATTTTCACACGGTCGATCCAGTGGAGAGAACACTATCGCAGCCTAGACAGTATTTTTTATTATTATTTTTTTTAATTCATCATTATAGAATACATAATACAGTTTAGATGTCACAATTTGAATACGTTTTAGCCTCTATGAGCTTTAATTGTTTGCATAATGACGAGGGAGTAATAAGAGTCATAGAACCAGTCACACAAAGAGTTAAAAGAGCAGTAAAATAATTCCAGTGATGATATGTCCTAGATTTTGATGATTTTGTTATTTCTTCCTATTTTCTACTTCCTTTTTTTTTTTTTTTTTTTTTTTTTTTAAATTTTTGTGTGTGACAGAAGCATTTGTTTTCGATTATAGTTTCTTATTACTGTCCGATTCCAAAGTCGGAGCACCTAAACTTTGCAGTTTTGCTGTGCATAACAAAAAATTCGCTTAATAAAAGAAAAAAATATTGCATTAACCCAGTGGCGTAGCCAGGATTTGTTCAAGGGGGGGGTTCTTGAAGATAAAGATTGAGAATATCTCACCGGGGGGTTTGGGGGGCGTAGCCCCCCAATAGCCCGCCGCAGGCGCGATTTTTTTTAAGGACACGCCCCTTTTTTAGGGTAAAATTATTAAAAAATACTATTATAGAGGATGTATGGCCTGATGCAATATTTTTATATTTTTTGCATCCCATTTTTTTAATTTCTTTTCAATATTGTACGTGCACTAACGTAATAAATAAAGCTTTGAGTAAATAATTTTAGTTAAATCAAGTAATTCATCTAATAACCACTTTTATATTATTTTTATTAGTTTCATGGTGCGCGATTTTTTTGAAAAAGGGACGTGGACTATAATTTTTTTCGACGAAAAGTTGTAGCAAATTTCTTATATTTGCAAATCGTTAATTATGTAGTTACAATATTTTTGTCACTACAGTATTTTTTCTTATAAAAAAATAGACCACATTTTAAGACGATGTACTAATGTACGATCAAGAAAAAATATTTATATTTAAATTTTCAAAACAGGAAAATCAATTCATTACATTAAGTATACTGTAAAATTAATACATTTAAAAATCGGATTTTTTTAACTTCAATAATAAATTTAAATATATACGTACAGTATTATACATATGACTTACATGAGACAATGAAACTAGCAATTGCAAGATGTAATATACCTATATAATTAATTAAAAAATCATAAAAATACTATATATAATTTTTATTGTTATGCTGAACATCATGCGGGGAATGTTTTCAACATTTTTTATACTTTAAATTGTTGTCTTTATAGTGTCTTTTCGTATACAAAAACAAAAATAACTTAATAATGAATACTACATAATATAATTATCATAATAGAATTATACCATACTTAAATAATGCATGATAATATTGTAGACCGATTTTAAAAAAATTAAAGATGTATTAACAATGTGTTTCGGGGATATAAATTTTTAAAGTTTTTTTTTTAAGAAAATTTTTCATAAAATTTTAGCTAAATCGTATCCGTCGAGTACCATTTTTTGTTATTTTTCCCTTAAAATTTACTAAAGTTCAGCCCTCAAGGGGGGGGTTATAACACCCAAAACCCCCCCCTTGTCTACGCCCCTGCATTAACCGGCAATCCTTCTCTGTAATTTGGAATTATAGATCAAGATCCAAGAGACATACTATTTTACAAATATTCGTCGTAATTTTGAATTTTTTATCGGCTTCTATGACTTTGACCATTTTTGTGTAACAGTAGTTAAAGTAACAGTGTAGAGTGAAACGTTAGCAAATTCTATCTCAAATAGGTTTGACAGAAAAAAGAAAAATCCAATGTCAGAGTGAACGCGTCGCTCAACATGGGGCCTTATTATCTAACATAGACCCTCGAATATATCGAAAAAATGCACCGTTAGGTGTTATGACAAAAGTATAGCAATTAATGTTCTATGATCCGAGCTTTAAGCAAAAACTAATTAAAAAAATATGGCTCGAATTCATTTTTCCATAAAAAAAACAAGAAAAACTCTTACGAGAATGAACATAGTAGATTTTCTTTATTTATACGGAAAAATAATGGATTCGAGCCATTTTTTTAAATCAGTTTTTGGTCATTGAACATCGCTATATATTTGTCATACCACATAGAAGCTTTTGGATTTCGGTTAGCTATGGAGAACCACTTGAACTGTTTTTAGAAAATACTAACTCATTTTTATTTCAGACAACAGCTGATTTTCGCTTTATACTTTAAGCTCATTAATTGCAAGAGTCATTTGTCTCGTCAAAAGTTGAGATACGTGATATGTTACCGTTTATTGTTTACTTGTTTTTTTTTTTTTTTAATTTTTTACTATATAGGTTGTAATGTTTTGAAAGATTCATGTTTTTTATTAATTGGGGAGTTTTTGTTTTCCATACAATTGAATGCATCCATGCAGGCCTTAATTACATGGGTGAGTGCTAAAATATGTGTGAAATTCATCACATGATTCACACAATCACTGTGTAGATGCTGAATATAAAATATTCAAGAATATCTGGTGCAAAACAAGAAAAATGATTTAGCAGAACATTTTACCTTTAACGTTTAATTCAATATACGAAAAGCTCTTTGCTAACAGAAATTGCATTTTTCTTTTCATCTAGCAGTCTTAGATAATTATGTTAAATACACACATATGACATGTATGGTTGTTTTTTTTACTATATGTATGAAAATGAGCATTAATTCGGCATATTATAGTACATTAAGTATTGAAAACACGCAAGTATATAATATTTGCTAGATATTATATCTGGTTAGAATTTCACACTTCAAAATTTGACTGAATTATTTGAAGAAATTAGCAAAAATTTCAATACATATCGATTTTTTTTTTTATATATTGCATATTGTATGGTACAAAACAAACAAACATATATTCAAACATTATAATTATGCTCTCCGGAAGTGTAAAGTTTTTGGCCTTCCTATTAGTGTTTCAGCACTTGCAATTTCACACAAAGACCAGTATTTCTACTAAGAATGCCTGTGCAAAGTTTCGAAACTGAATTAGAAACAGAATATCCACAGACTTTGCACTTCCAGTTACTTCCGCATGAAGTTCCGCAGAGAATATCATATAAATTTTACTATTATAAAATTACACGTACTAGATTTTTATGATAAAGCTCAATATATAAAAAAAGTGATGGATTAAACTGAAGATTGCCGTTCGGATTTGTTTTTCTTCTTACATATCATCTGCATCTGATATAAATACGAGTAAGTATTTTGTATAATTTACATTCTGTGCTTGTATTCTGCAAATACGATCATGAATATAGACAAGCTTCAACTTACAAATAAATTCTGCAGCGCCGCATTCTTACATCGCTCCGTAAGGTTTTTTAGGGATTTTTTTTTATTTATATTTTCATTCAAATTTTATGCTGCATAAAATCTAAAATATTTTTTATGTCGTGTAAGTGATCTTTCCCGTGGCTCATAAGAATTATTAATCTTGCCCTTCATAAGAACCGTCGGGAAAAATTAAAAACCAGGTACCGGCCGCTGGGTTAAAGGATAGGAAGCTTGAGAGAACATGTCGTCGCGCGCAATCGCGCGCTAGTTTTTCATTGGCTGGGAGAATCATTTCGTTAGATTTGAAGCTTGTCAATGACACGTAGTAAGTATAATATAATAACTATATAATAATAGTAATCAATAAATTGTTGGGCAACCAGAAACTAGTTCATTGTTCAGTATGATGCGATGGATGCGATCATGATGTACAGTACAAGAATGATTTCTATTTGACGGCAAACTGCAATTAAATTAGTATAAATTTATATTTAGAAATTTAAAAATGTTCATTAAGATATTTTTAGTTAGCATGTCCGGCATTCGGCATGTTCGTTTTTACGACTGGATTTGTTATACTTTCGTGACATCATGGATCATGGTTCTTACATCATGATTGTCCATTGCAATTTTGAATGTACTAATGAAGACTTAAAATAATTTAAAATAATGTTTCTAAAACGAAGGTTCGAAGAAAATAGCATCAAAGAAAATTAAACAGTATCTCAACATTGCAAGAAATCCATATTATAAAAAATGAATTATTTTTATTGATGGAGCATGGTTTAATTTTTGCTTCGAACTTTTTTTTTTAACAAGTTAATTACGTACGGTATGGTTTATTTCATATATAAGTAAGAGGGTGTACTTTAAAAAAAAAACATATTTAAGTATTATAAATTTTATAATGCATATATATGTTAGTGATCTTAATTTATATGTGACAAAATTGGATGCAACAGATTTTTCAATCCAACATTTTAATATATTATATATGTTAAAATATTTTATTTACTGGGCTTCGTTCATCTGTAGGAAAATTTTTCAAACCCTTTCAAGCTTTTTCTATTGAATGACAAAAAAATATTATATAATTTGGAAATCGTATAACAAAAGAGCGCAACATCAACATTGATAATTAACTAAATCGTGAGCACAAATCCACTTGCAATATTTATAAAGACAAAATTTTGAATAGCTTTTAGTTAAAGTGCCTGATGTACAGGCACTTTACACAATTAAATTAATTAATGTTAAATGTAATTAATTAGGAATAAAATGTACAATGATTAATGACACGTACCATGCTTAGTAGATGGTAATTTCCATTTTCCGACTAATCAAAATTTAGTCAAATCAACATATAAAAAAAGTACAATATAATATAATATATATACATGATAAAACGAACAACCTGGATTTAACATTAAAGGTTTTATCTTCAATGGTTTTTACATGCGATATTTTTTTTAATTAAAAGCGTTGCCAATATAATATATATTATATATATCACTTTCACCAGTATAATTATTATATATTTTAATTACGTAATATATTAACAGCATGGTTCTGTCGTGTTTATTATATTATACTGGGTGAAAGATGTTCCTATTTCACTAATGAGATTTCAGTTCAAATGTCCCCGCGTGTTTTATTTTTTTCCACATCAGCTGTGGCTGTGCGGTAAATGCATTATTTATTATTTACATTAATTTCAGTAACAAAATGCAAAAAGTACACATCAAAGTCTTACAAAAATGTTACAATTAAGTTACTTCTTGTAGATTTGAGACGTAATTATAGTTATTAGTCTTCGTTTATGGTAAAAAAATTCAAGAAATTAATTAATAGAATTCTTTAATAATTGGTAATAAAAGACACAGGAATCTTACCTGTAGCTTCTAGTGGCTTTAATATATGATAAATAACTCATTCAAATTGTAAATAATGTAAACTAAAATAGTTGAGATGTTGAATTTATTTTATTATAAAAAAATACATTTCCCTCCAGTTAAAAAATTAACAATAAATTTTATTAAGTAAACATTACTTTTAAAAAGAGGGAAATTAGAATTGAGTTTAGCGTGTGAAGGACGTTTTATTCTTGTCACACAGTATATAGACACATATATTATATACAAGTTATGTAGTTTCAGCAGTAGGAAGGGAAAATTTTGCGACTTGGGCACGAATGCACAGCACAGGGCACACACGGTCAGAGAGGTGAGCCAGCAGGAGCCGCCAGAATCAGCGGCCAGGCCAGCGAGATGAAGCACAGCACCAACACACAGCACACAGCACACGGTAAAAGGGCAGCAAGCGGCACTGCGGTGCGGTGCTGCGGCGTCGGCGGTGTGTTGTCTGTCTGTGCTATCTTTTAAGGTGCTGCGTTGCCAAACTGAGATGAGCTGCTATTTACATGGTCATATGCGTGGTAGCTGGTCCATGATAGGGTTGTGGCTATACTATATTATAGTATTGGGTCCATCGAGACCATTCGATCTATAACGCGCGCGTACACCAGTACACCACTCTTTCGAATCTTTCAAGCAGCCACATCATAGCCACGTGCTCTTTTCGCCTAGCTGTATAGTCCAGTTAAAATAAGTTATGACCCCCGGAAAAAAAATTCCGAAAGTTTTGACAATTTCAGGGTCGACGTGACCTAATGTTCTAGACCACCTATATACCCAAAATCCGCTCGCTGCGTCTACGGTTACGTATTAAAAAGACGGCGGCTTAAAGTAATATTTTTTTTTTAAAATCACAATTAAATCCCTAATTAAGGTAGATTATTTTTAAAACTGCATGATAATAAAAGCCAAAGGGTTCAATTAACAGGAAAATTAAAAAGATTTTAAAAATTATAAATTATTCAGGATTTAATCGGTGATTATTTTCCTTTTTTTTTATCGCGCGGAACCTAGCTCGCACGCAGCTTAATTGCAAAATCTTGCATAGAAGCAGTTTTTTTATGAAAAAAAGGTTCATTAAATAACTATTTTTTTCTACTTTCTAGAACTGCAATCAAACTTAATTTTTTTTTTAGCTTTTTAACTGAACCCTAGTATAGGGTACTTACCTGGCCGCTCATAAGGAACGAAAATGTGGCGAATGTGGTTGCTCGGGCGCTACAACAGCATAGCAGCATCTCGCTCTCTCTGTACTGCTATGCGCGCGGTCTCGATATGCTTAATTCTCTCAAGTTAAACAATCACACATTTCACCACCAAATTCCAATTAAAAATTTACAAATCCCCCCTTACCTCTCCAAAAAAAATTCAGAACTCTTCCATTATATATATATAGTTACATTTTATTAATGAACTGTAAATTTTGTGGTGTTAGAAATTACTTCAATGTTTCAATTAAGCAAACATGTACAATTAGCATATTGTAAGCTGACGGCTATTAATTATTGTTTATGATATTAAAAAACAATGTTTAAGTGCTTTTATACATGTCTGCATGATTAAAATTAAATATTTTAATTTTCGCAATTTTATAAGAATTTTTCTAATAAGATCTTATTAGAAAATAAATCTTATTAAAAAAATTTTAATTAGATATCTTGGGTGCGATTCACGAAGCAGTTAGTCAGGTTTCTAACCACACGTTTAGCTTGACCACGTTTAACTATATGTGTTTTACGTGTTAAACAACCTAGTTAAACGTGGTTAAAAAACCTGGCTAACTGTTTCGTGAATCGCGCCCGGTGGGCTCTTCCGGAACGGGGGCGGCCATGGCCTTGCAATCCATCCCGGCATTTGCCTGCGGCTGAGGGAAACGTGGAAATCTCAGCCAGGATGGAAGCTACATCAGCTTTTTGTCAATGAACCGAAAGTGCAATGCTCCAAAGGTCCAGTCCAAAGCCAGGGGAACCACATATTAGTGGAAAAGCGCAACGATTTACCCCTGGGTGGGAAACGTGGTTTTTGTTAAAAATGGTCACCCATCCAACTACTAACCACACTCGGTGTTGCTTGACTTCGGTGATCTGTCGAGACCCGGTCAATTAAGCGCACTGAATATATATTATATACAGTACCGAAGGGGGGTTTAAAAAGCAATAATTACTGCTGTAAAAACATTGTACGACAATATTGAATTTTATGCAGTATATTTTATTTTTATATATTTATATATGCTTTATAATAAATATATTATTTTTTTATGCTTTTTTGAAACATATATGTGCCGTTTTCTTATTCATAATATATTCCTAATATAATTCCCATAAATATATAATATATATTCATAACGTTCCTTGGGGATCCTCAAATTCAAAATAAAATATAAATTGTATTTGAAAAATGAGCAAAACTAGTTTTGCTCATTTATTCGACTTGAGCAAAACTAGTTTTGAACATCAAGTTAAGCTCAAAACCCGAAATAATCGATTACTTCGGCTTTTGAGCTTAACTTGATGCTCAAAAATAGTTTTGCTCATTTTTTTCGGCTTTTGCCCGAATTCGCTTTTTGGTGGTAACATATAATATAACGTTGTTAACTCTATTAATAAATTAATAGGCGGATTCACATGGCGATTTCCAGCCTGCGATGCGAAGCGAATAATGCGCACTTGCTGTAACATCCATTGGCGGCCATATTTGGCGATTTAAAAAAAAGAGCATCCTAATTAAATGCGATATTCGCCGCCGCAATGGCGAATTCGCTTCCGCATAGGATTTCACAGTTTGTGTGACAAAATCGCGTCGCATCGCCGTTGTCGCTATCTGAATCCGTCTTTTTCTTGTTCCGAACGCGTTGGACGCTTTTCACATTGTTCATAACGCGTTGGGATCATTCTCATTTGCTCTGAACGCGTTGGGATCAAATAATTTTGAGCCCAACGCGTTGTGAATTTTGCTGAGGTGCCCAACGCGTTGGGATCAAAATTGCGATGCCCGAACGCGAATTTCGCTTCTTGGAAATTTCAAATGATCCCAACGCGTTGGGAACAAAAATTTCGCGTCCGAAGCAAATTCGCGTCCGGATGGCAACATATTATTATATTTATAGTTGCCTTATAGTTTCAAAACCGGCAATATGCATTTTTAACTAAGATATATCATATATATATAATCCCATCTTTTTACCAGGAAATATAGACCCTTACTGAAAATGCATATTGCCGGTTTTGAAACTAATTATTATTTATTATAATATATATATATATATATATATATATATATATATATATATATATATATATATATATATATATATATATATATTATTATATAATTATATTATACATATTTTTCTCCCACGATATAATATCGCCACGTACGGCTTAATAATTATAAATGGCCATACTTAGCTGAAAATGTCAGACTTTGACACACTTATAGATTCAGTAAACCAAAAGGTTTATTAAAAGATTGTTGTCCGTCTCTAAATTCTCATCCTCAAGATTATTATAGTATATAATTATAAGCTCACCGAGGAAAATTATTTTGTTTCGGCCGGAGCTCGAGCAAAAATTTAACCAACTGCAAATTACAATGATTTTCTAAAGAAAGAGCCCTCAAAGCCTCCCAAATTGACTCTAATTTTTATACCCCCCTTCCCCCCCCCCGCTTAATTTTACCAACCAAAAATGGAAAAATTGTCAATTTAAAAATTTAAAGATTGACATAATTATATTATGCACGTGACCACATTCTGAATACATGCATGGCTTTCATCACTCTTTATATATACCGGGCCAACCCCCTATCATAGGGCCAACCCAGTTTTTCATCATGAGAGGGACGAAAACTGTAAATGTAATCTATGCGGACAGACAGGACAGATCGGCGAAACATATTATCATAATTATAATTTTTTATTTTTATTTGAAACAACTGGTTGTACATATACAACATGGTTCACGTCAGACACTGAAAACACAACATAAAACAGTATAATCAATATAAATTTTAACCATTTATAAATATATAATAATAATTAAAAATAAAAGTCAATTATTGACAGGTACATTAATCAAAAAACACTTTCAATAATTTTGTTACTAAAATATGATTTCATCGAATAGAACTCTTTTTCAATCAAAATATTGTTTAAGCTATTTTTAAAAACAACGTCACTTTCAATATTTTTGATACTATTTGGTAAGAAATCATAAATTTTTGCAGTTTGATTGTAAGAACTTTTCTCAAACTGAGCAGAGTTATGTCTTTCGATCTGTATATAACAACTTTATCTTTTTGTTTCTTGTATTAATTATACAAATGAGTATTAATGAGTACACAGCAATACATTGAAGGTAAAGTTCAAACATTATTTTCTTTAAAATGTGAGACATAAGTATATCTGTTTTCATAAAATGAAGAATAGTACGCAAAGCACGTTTTTACAAGTTGCAAGATGAAGAGTCTATTCAAATGAGTAAAATAGCTACAAAAAAAAAAAAAATAATAATAATAAATAAAAAAATAATCCATAAGCCAAATGAGAATAAACATAAGAATAATATACAGTGAATAATGTTTTTGAGATACATGATCACGTAACACGTAACGTATAAAAAATAAAATTTGCCCAATTAATTCTTTTACATATTTCATTCACATGAGTTGTCCAGTCTAAAGTTTCATTAATATATATTATATGAATCCCTTACTAAAAATTTCGCACAAGGTACCCTTTAAATTGTGCATGGGGTATTCAAAATTTTAATCAAATAAGTCTTATCAGGAGGTGATCGGGGAGAATGAAGTTGTATGAACACAGTTTTATCCTTTTAACATAAGTCTATTCTCAGTACAGTAATCTTGCATGAACATCCTTAATTATAACAACTATCACAAAATATCCTAATTAAACTGTGCTCTACGTAAATTTCCCTGTTACACTAGCTATGCGTGTCAGACTATACCCTATACCTGAAAAATATTTATACTATCTGCATGATAGTTCCTAATATATATATATATATATATGTATATATATATATATATATATATATATATATATATATATATATATATATATATATATATATATATATATATATATATATATATAATATATTTGTAATTGTATCTAAATTGCATGGGAACTATAAACTATAATACTAATATTTATATAATATATACTAGCTGTATATTGATATAAAATCTTTTCGTATATATGTATTATACATAATGTATATAATAAATTTAACGCAACCTAGCTCTCTCACTATATTTCTACATGTTTTCTGCACATTTCTTTTCTTTTTCTTTTTCTTTTTTTTTTTGCTTCATTTGATTCTAATTATTCATCTACAGCATTTCTGTTTCCACTTTTTTTCCCCAAAGCCTTTCCTAGCTGTATTTGTATTTTTTTTTTCATAAACACAATTATATACAGATAAGATAAGATTGTATAAGATAGAAATTCTGCTCAACCTTTAATTTCTACATATCTTCCAGTACTATTTTGGTATAGCAATTATTCCGGACTATATTCTATAAATCTTTGATTTTT
Organism: Siphlonurus alternatus; assembly: GCA_949825025.1. Taxonomy (NCBI): domain Eukaryota; kingdom Metazoa; phylum Arthropoda; class Insecta; order Ephemeroptera; family Siphlonuridae; genus Siphlonurus; species Siphlonurus alternatus. Next base: position 34,759,526 of record OX463788.1, read on the forward strand.
ATAAACATATATATGCTAGAAAATATGTAGAACACACACACATATATATATATATATATATATATATATATATATATATATATATATATATATTTTTTTTTGCTGCAGAAAATAATCAGAAATTACTTATATCTTCTTCTTTATATATTCCAACAAAGTGGATTTATTTTTAAAAAGTGAGTAGAAATAATCCAAAATTAATTAATGCAAACAGAAAACCTTCTCGGAAGACTTGGGATAATACAAGTTTTTGACTGGAAATGCATGGAAATTTTCCTGAAAATATGTAGAACACCATATGGCATGCACCTTTTTATTGATTAAAATGCAAAAGATTTATATAATATAAAATGTTACGGAAGTTGTATATTTTATGTGGGCATTATATATAGTCACAAATGTATCTACTGATAGTTAATATGAATAAATAAAATAATATATAATAAATAAACAGCATGCTGTCACAGCCTCCGAACCGCGGGTGGCGCAATCGTCCTGCGCGTCCTGTTTGCACCGCCCTGCTGTGCAGGAGCGCAAAAGTCATATATATATACTGACCGCGGCGCAAAATTAAGACCTCTGTACTGGCTGCATGTACTATTTTTCAAGAGATTTTGACCGCGGCACAAAAGCTAGGGCCGGCTGCAGCCATGAATATAATTTTTATATATATGATGTATGTGCATAACAGGTTTATAATATATATATATATATATATTATTATATATTATAATGTATATATTAATTAATGCATGCAGGCGCGGATCAAAATCGTGTATAGATCTTGGGCGCGGATCCAGAAAAAAATTTCGGGGGAAGGGGGAATCTGCTTAAAGTAGAGTGAGCGAGTTCATTTTTTTTATTATTTTATTATTAAAAATAGTTTAAGCTGCCCTCTATTGAGAAATGAAAACCAAAAAATTCCATCTCAAATAGTATCACCACAAAAAATTCCCAAAGTTGGTGTTTCGGAGGCCTTTAACGTGCAGCCTTATGGAACATAAAACCGCGTTTTACTCCAACTTTTTCTGAACTATGGTACCATTTAAAAATACTTACGCAATCTATGATGAATTCTTTAATGAATTTTCAAATAAAATTTTTTTTTTACGGGGTCGTTTTCTTGGAAAAAAATCATGAAAATCCTTATGGGAATTAAACAGCAAAAACTTAAAGATTTTTTTCCGAAAAAACGGCTCCGTATTTTTTTTTTTTTTTATTTAAAAATCCATTAAAGAATTCATCATAGATTACGTAGGTATTTTTTAAATGGTAGCATAGTTCAGAAAATGTTGGAGTAAAACGCGGTTTTATGTTCCATAAGGCTGCACATTTTAAAAGCCTCCGAAACACCAACTTTGGGAATTTTTTGTGGTGAAACTCTTTGAGATGGAATTTTTTGGTTTTCATTTCTCAATAGAGGGCAGCTTAAACTATTTTTAGAAAATCAAATATTAAAAAAAATGCAATCGCTCATGGCACTCTACTTTAATTAATGTTAAATAAAAATGGGGACCGCGGAGGGGGGGGGGGGGGGGGGCTGCAGCGCGCCCGGTATAAACCATATAATATATATTATAATTATATATATATAATATATATATATATATTATAATAAATTATTTATTGAACACAAAAACAGTGTACAGAATAATATATATATACATAAATAAGAAAATAAGTATGCATTGTATATTATAGTTTAATTATTATATAAATATAATATATACTTATTATATTTATATACTTATTATTATTATATTTATATGTAAATATAATAATATATATATTTTATACTAATGACATGTATTTGCATGTTGATAAATCATTAATTAATTTGTTCGCGGATGATACTCTGATCTCAATATCTGGTAAAGAATTCAAAATTTTATGTGATGATTTGAACAAAGATTTAGTTAAATTGTCTTTTTGGTTTAATTTGAATAAGTTGAAACTGAATGTTAAAAAAACTACTTGCATGCTACTTGCAAGTTCTAATCGTAAGATAAATAATATTGTAAATAGTAATCCCAACTCAACGATCAACCTTGATGGAGAGTTACTGACGAAGTTTGAAAAAAATGTTAAATATCTTGGTGTAGTTCTTGATAGTACTTTGAATTTTAATGATCATATTGAGTCCATGTCAAAAAAAATTGGTAAAAAAATTGGGTATTTAAGTAGAATCTCGGGATTCCTGAGCGTTTGGTGTAAAAATTTGGTATATAAAACTATAATTGCTCCTCATTTTGAATACTGTGCATATATCTTTGTTTTTTAATACGAGCAAAATAAAGAAATATCAAATTATTACAAAGACTTCAAAACAGAGCGATGAAAATTATATTGGGTTGTAATAAAAGAACTCATACTATATTGTTGTTGGAAACTCTGCAATGGTTGAGTGTAAAACAAAGATATGCATTAAAAGTGCTGTTATTTTTTTATGATATATATTATTCATGACAAATTTCCTAAGCATTTTAAAAGTGAAATTGTTAAAAATTGTGAGATGCATACTTATAAAATACAAGAGGATGCAACAATTTTTTCAGAAAATGTGTCAATAAACAAAAGATCAGATGGATCAATTTATAACTGTGGGAAAAAATTGTTCAATGAACTACCAGATAATATAAAAATATGTCATATATAATAAAAAAATGTTTAAAAGGCTATATATGTATTATATATATATGTGAAGGAAAGATTTCCCTATAGCAGTTAATTATATTATATTCATTGTGTAAGTAATTATTTGTAAAAACTATCTTATATGTTAATTGGTATTTTGCTATTTCTGTTTTAATTGGTTCGTTCTGTATATATATAGGCATAAAAAATTATGAAACAAATTTTTAGGATGATATTGTAAAATCAATTAATTAATATGTAACCAACTATTATGAATTTAAATAGCGAAAGCTAAAATAAAGATTATTTCATATTACAATACGGTTTATACCCGCAGGCGCGCTGCAGCTCCCCCCCCCCCCCCCATTTTATTATTATAATTCATACTTCAGCTTGTTGCATGTTGCATAATATTTATTATTATTAAAGTTTTTATTGAACACTCTTACAGTGTACATATTACATATTACATAGACATAAAAAACATTATAAAATCTTATATTATACACACAACATGACAAATCAATAAATAATAACTTATACACATATAAATAATATATGACATTAAAAATTATTGAGCTAGGAACATAGAAAAAAAAACAAATATTAAAAAAAAAAACACAATTATAATTATTACTTGGGAATAATAACAATAAAAAATAAATTAACTTAACAATAAATTAACCCGTATAAATCATACATTCTTAGCTAAATATGCTAAAGAATATATTCGTTTTGGACAAGACAGGGCATGATATGTTTCACATTTTTGACCACAAAATTTACAAACAGTTGTCATCGGTTTCATGGTATACAAATTTCGTACAAACACGGTGATGGAAACCATGCATTGCAAACCTGGTTATAATATGTCTGTCTTTTATTTATATTGACAGTTTTGCCAGTTAGAATTTACAAATGCTGGGGTAATATAAAAATTGGGATTTATCTCCGAAGCTTTCAAAATTCTGTTTTTCATAAAATCATTGAAATTTGGTGTACAAGGAAAATTGTATTTCTTCTGAAGTTCTGTGACACAAAAAAATCTTGATCGATAAGCTTATACACCAGCCTTGAGAATGAAAATTTGGATACTGAGAGAAGCCTTTTAATAAATCTTGACTTTATTGATTCTAAGATTTCAAAATCGCCAACTTTTAAATAAGGCCAAACAATTTCCAGTCCATATGTGGCGACTGGCTCAGTCTTAAGGGTAAGGTAACGCCACCAATGTTAAAAAAAATCCCTCTCACAAAAATTCTGAAAAAAATTTAAAATGCTCTCCTCTATACCCCCTATCAGTACCTAAAATATCAGGTATACAAATACGATCTAGTTTTTGAGTTATAAATTTTTAAAGTTGACTACTTTAACATGGAGAAATGAAACTCCCATGTTAAATTGGTCAACTTTAAAAATTCATAACTCAAAAACTAGACCGTATTTGTATACCTGATATTTTAGCTACTGATAGGGGGTGTAGAGGAGAACATTTTAATTTTTTTTCAGAATTTTTGTGAGAGGGATTTTTTTTAACATTGGTGGCGTTACCTTACCCTTAAGATGGAATAACTTAAGGGCGGTATTTATGTGCATGTCCAGCATGTTGCATTTCGCAATTTCGCATTCCGCATTCCTTTTTTTCAAACAGTCACCACCTGAATCCTGAAACAGCTGCAGCATTCTAATTTCTAATTTTTCTGTATAAAAGTGTTTGTGTGCTTGTTTGTGTGTTTGTTTATCTCTGTGGCATAATCCTTTTTGACTGCCGCAGCAATGGCAGAATATTCGTTAGTTCGTGGTGGAAAACTAAAACTAAAAGGAGAAAAGGAAAGGTATAATACCAGTATCATACATACATGCATATGCATACATATACAGTATGTGCATTGGAGTTACTAGACACTAGAAACTCTACATTAGACCTTAATTTAGGGTTGATATCAGATACAGTGGCTTTGTAGTTTCACTAAAAGCTCGCCATGGAAACTCTTTTATGGTCTTTGGCTATACTGTACAAATACAATATAGTATGCCTGTTTCACTCTTTTTAGCAGGGCCGTCCCATGCGCACAGTGCATACGTTTAAATTTTTCTGCTCTATTATAGAGTTTTCCGTAAATTAATAGCCATTGCTTAGAAAAGCTGCGCAGAAACGAGTTTTAAATGTTAGTAGTCTACTGCGCATAGCTCCGCAAAGTGTGCATGATAAAAAAGCTTGAATCCAAATGAAGCTGCGCAAACGCTAGGTGACTAATCTGCGCACAGCCAATAGCAGCTTTGTATGCTTTATGAACAAAGATACGAACTTCTACCCCAGATTGCTTGCGAATTGCAGTGTTTAAAAATTCTTTTAATACGTTACTGCAACCGGATTGGCTTGTAGTATTGCAAATAAATATCAAATTTGAGATGAGATAAAAAGCAACGTTCTCGCTAATGTTGAACAAAAATTCTGCTCCGGTAGGGGCCCCTCGTGCAGCAAAACAGCTGTTTTGAGCTCACTACGTGACGTCACCTTGGGTGTTTTTGGCCAAAATGCGCAGATCAGTCCAAATTCGTAGGGCTGATGGACCTATCTATTATATTTGTATCATGCTTTTTAGCTTAATTTTATAATTATGCATAATGGAATATGACTGCAAGAAACTTATTGAGCAATTTTTTTTAACAATTAACTCAAAGCTGTTGATAGTTTCTCAAGCAAGAAATGTCTTCAGGATATATGTATATATATATATATATATATATATATATATATATATATATATATATATATATATATATATGCATACATATAAAATGAACCAACTTAATATAGAGAATTACAGTATCTGTGTAATTTGGGGTGCACATATCCAGGGTGATGCAGAGTATACAATGTATATGATACAGTATAATAAATCTTAGTTTACGCCCGACTCTATGGGGCCTATATAGCTTCGAGACATATGTCTAGCCGTATGTCTGGATGGGATAAAGCTAAAGACGGTCGCTGCGCGCAGTCGAATCTACACGTAAAGTAGAATCTGTAATACTGCAAGGAATATACCACAGTACTAATAACAGGGGCGGATCCAGCTTGCGGCTCTGGAGGGGTGGTGCCCTATCCCGCAATGTTAAAATTGGGAGTGGGAGGGGGGACGACGGGTGGAGGGACGACGGGTGGAGGGTGGTAACACAATTTCAGTGTGTTTTGGGATCTTTGGGGGGGTGGGGGGTAATTTCCCCTCCCCCCTCTTGGATCCGACCTGAGTACTAGTAACAGTACTACGGGGGGAAAAAAAAAATCTTACTATTGTACTGTATACTCCGATATTTAAGGTTCATATTACTTTAAAATTTAGTTCTTAGTTTACTTGTGGATTCGACTGCGAGCAGCAGCCATCTTGTAAATTTTTAAAAGGCAGAAATAAGCGGCAACGGTCGGTCTGGACCTCTGCGACCTCTGGCCCCATAGAGTCGGGCGTAAACGATGATCTGTTATACTGTAGTTACTGTATCTGTATTATGTTGACTTCATTGATGGGCTGCTTCTGAATTCTTGATGCACTACGGTGTTGAATGGGTGTGAAATGAAATAGTCAGAACACCTAATTATACTGTGTTTGTGCTTAATTTTCATTAAAACAGGAGGGAAATTCTATAAGCTGTAGAAAGTATTGATTTGAGATTCATATAAATTGCAATTTCTTCTTTACCCCTAATGTTGAACTGCTAATACAGTACTGCTTTTTACAGCCAAAATTTAAGACCATTTATTGTAGATAGGTTCAAATATTGATATTGATTTTCATTATTTGTGCATGTTGGTGCTAAAAATACAAAATACAAACAGACGAAGCACCGAAAAGGATTTTTAGGCCTGTTTCCTTTTATCGTTTCCCCTCAAAGTACGGCAAGCATTCCCTTGTATTATTAGTGTCCAGTACTTCAGCACAGAAGGCAGCACTGGCTGTCCCCATCTCTTAATATATCCCCTCCACCGATACCCCTCTCACATGACGTCATGCTGGCTGTAAACACGACTTATCTAAGTAAGTGGGCCTAAAAATCCCGCACGATGCTTCTTCTTTCTGCGCTGAAAATTTCTATGTTTATTAATTCCTATCTCTTTGCAGTTTAAAGAGAAAACACAAGCATAAGAAGAAGGATAAAGTAAAAGGTTCATTAGAAGCTGAAGAACTAGATTTGCAAGTACATGGTAAGTGGGGATGTGTTGCTGTTTTGTTGTTGCCCAATGGCGGAACTTGTTTTTCTAAATATTGTTCACAGTGCTCTGGGGCACCTAATACCCAGTCTAAACGTCAGACACTCAAGTTCTGTGTGTAAAAGTGGGGCACGTATGTTGAATAAATGACATTCCGCAGTATCTTCTTCTTCTTTTCTTATGCCCACGTTTTGGCGTTTAAGCCATTTTACTTCTAGCAAGCCAATAGAGATAGGATTCCTGCTCTTCCCGCTTCATGTTGCCAGGCAACAAGTCAAGTTCCGCTTTTAATGCAGAGCATCTAAATAGATGCCCTCTGTCTTGGGGTTCTTTTTTACATAATTTACAAATGTCACTATCTTGGATTTTAAATCTCTTCTGGTAGCATCCAAGGTAGTCATGGCCTGTGTCTAATCTAAATTTAGCAGTGTCTGTGAGTCTATTGTAAATATGAGTTTTAGCTAATTTAAATATAAGGTCTCCCCATACTTTATCACTTGCTTGTTTTTTCCAGTCTAGATCAACTTTTTGTTTCACTGCACTATTGATATGAGCTTGCAGAGCTTGATATTCCGCAGTATAAAACACCCCAGCAGAGTATAGGCAGCCATCATCCCTCCTACTAACTCCAATCATTTAGTAGTGAGATACCAAACCCAAATCGTGAAGAGTTTGCCGTGCACGGGAATTGAACCGGGGGATCTGCTGAATAAAAAAGTGAACATGGTCTGTTTTTTAGGAGAAAACTATCCTCAAATATTACATTTCCAAATTCAAACTACTCTACATGAACTAATTTCATTTCAATAGTAAGCTGTGACCTTGATGCATACTATCATTTACTACCAAGAACAAATTGGGCACACATATAAGATCCTATAGGGAGCAATTTTTCATTCGTGAATTGTTAACTCCTTATTTAAGTCCGGTTTACAAGTTTAAAATTATGTATTGTCACTAACCTTTTTCACTTGCCAGTCCCCAAAAAAAATCACAGTAGTTGTTTTCTGAATTCAGAGCAGGAAATATGCACAGAAGCGTTGCGCAATAGAGTCAAAATCCGCTGATTTTCAGCATATGAATGAATATCCTCCAGTTAGAAAATGGCGATCAAATCGTCAGGTCAGCTTACTATAGATATCTCTTATTTCACTACTAAGACTGGAAGAGAGGAAGGTTGGGGGGGGGGGGAAGGAGAGAGTTCAGATTTTAGATTTTTAGATGATAAATAATAATGACAAAAAAAAAGTTATTACTACTCCCTTCATCACAATGGGGTACTGACCAAAAAAAAAGTTTCAAGTTTTTGTCAATATTTCAAAGGGCACGAGAATTTCATGAAGAACAAGCCCTATTACAGCATTCTACGAAAATTTCCTGATTTTTTATGAATTTTTAAAACCTCTCAAAAATGACGCCATAGCATTGAATCTTTAATGGGAAAAAAGATCAGTTAACATTGCCAAATCCCATACTTAATATTGAAATGTAACCAAAACTTCATTTGCAAGGTTTTCAGGTACTAGAATCACGATAATGAAGGTTTGAAATTCGTACTTCAATATTAACTTTTCATTTTAGCAATGTTAACTGATGCATTTTCCCATTTAAGATTCAATGGTATGACGTCATCAAAAAAAGTTTTAAAAATTCATATAAAATCAGCAAATTGTCGTAGAATGCTCTAATAGGGCTCATTATTCATAGAATTCACAGTACTTTTTACTAGTATTGCTAACTCAAATACCGGTCAGTACCCCATTCTTTGATTTTTTGTCACATCTTTGATAAAAAAAAAAAAAAAAAAAATGAGCATGCTTAGTTATACTGTAGCAATGATTGGTGATGTCCAGTCACTCCAGTCCATGAAAATAACAGCAGGAGAATAACTAGCTTGAAATATTTAATACAATTTTATACAGTTCTTTGTATCCTCCAACTTTTGTGGGGAGGGGGAGGGTAATTTTTGACTAACAATTTTGAGGAGAGATGAAAAATTTTGAGGTTGTATGTAATGTGTGTTGCTATATTAAAAAAATAACAATAGGATTAAATATTTTTAAATGATGTATATCAAAATAATACAAAGAAAATGATTTGTTTGTCAGATCAGAGCTCAGGGTTGTTCAAATATATTTGCGTAAAGTTGTGCAACACTTAGGCATAGGAAATGCATGTTAATTTCTTTATAATTTCTTTATGTTAATTTTTATAACTTTATGCAAATATTTAAGTGGCGGTATTTGAACACCCCCACGGGAGCCTTATTTTTTCCATTAATCCAAGTGTGTATGTATAGAGGTCTGTAAATCTGCAACAGGTGCAGATCCAGGGGAGCTGCAGCCCCCCCCCCCCCCCCCCCAATTTTGGATTTAACATGGGCAATATAGGCATTTCCCCCATTCCATTGGTCTTATGGAGGTATGGAGGTGGAGGCAGCCACCCCCGTTTTTTTTCCTGGATTTGCGCCTGATCTGCAAGGACTTGGAAACTTCAAGGTGTGCAGCCCTGTCACATTTCTTGAAGGCCTGAGCAAAACCTAGAAACCTAGAACAGGCGACCTGGAAAATTTGCAATCCTTGATTGTGCTATTTCACAATATATTTACATATGAACAGGGACCTGCAGAGTGAAGCCTGAAATGAAATTTTTGTTCCTATTGAAATCTATCTCTAAGAACCACGTTTCACTAAATTTATTATTATGTTAGTACATTATATAGTATAAATTTTACCTGGCCTTAGAAAAACATAAATTATTCATCTGTGCGAACTTGTGCAGTTTTCCAATATCCCGTTAAATTCTATTTTGTCCCAGGGAGAAAATGTCTTTCCTCCCACCCCTTGGACCACTCAATACCACTCAGGGCTTAAAGAATAATAATGATACAACATCTTATTCTTTTCTTATGTCCATGTATTAATCTTATTAAAAGAAAAGGATAGGAATAACCAGCAAGGCCTTACCGATCGAAAGAGTCACAGCAGGTGGAAATTCTTGCGGTCACAGAGGTTCACTCGAAAGTTTTTACATTTTTGAAACGTTTCGCATCGTGGAGATGCTTCTTCAGTCACAAGAAGAAGCTACTTCTTCTTCTAATTCTACTTCTTCTTGTGACTGAAAAAGCATCTCCACGATGCGAAACGTTTCAAAAATGTAAAAACTTTCGAGTGAACCTCTGTGACCGCAAGAATTTCCACCTGCTGTGACTCTTTCGATCGGTAAGGCCTTGCTGGTTATTCCTATCCTTTTCTTTTAATAAGATTATCACAACCTAAATGGTTCATTTTCCTTAATTTGAATATGTCCATGTATTGGTTATTAAACCTTTCTACTTGTATAGCAAGCCAATAGAGAAAAGACTCTTTCTCTTCTCTCTTCATGTTGCCAGGCAACAAGTCAAATTCTTTAGTTAATGCAGAGCATCTAAACAAATGCCCTCTGTCTTGAGGTACAATACAATATCAATACAATGATACAATATTAAAAGTTAAGTAGAGGGAAAAAAACTGGAAAAGCACTGGAACAAGCAAGGTTGTTAACTGTATTTTTTTTTAAGGTGGCTGGAAGACCATTTCAATCTTTGAGCATATCACTGGATCAATTGCCATTGAGATGGGACAGAGTACATACATCAAAGCTCTAGACAACGGACTTTTCACGTTGGGTGCACCACATGGAGATGGTAAGTAACGGTGTACTTATAACCACCATAACCTTCTATCCTTAATACAGAATACTGGCCCAGTCACTGGTTTTAGAATAGCAGCATGGGATTTGTCATAAAAAATTTTATTGATTAATTTGTATTTTGGGGCAAATGACACATTTTGATCATGAATGGCTCTTTATTCACTCTTATTTAGAGAGGTTTACTCAAGTAAAAGTGTGTGTTGTTGTTAAGTGGGTATTTTGGGCCAATTGACATTTTTATGACCATATTATACATACAAACATACATAACATGACTCCAAATCTGTTACTGGGTAAGCCAGGAACATTACTGTCCTGACCGTCCACAAATGGACCTCCACTGTACTCAATTCTTACATACTCCACTTGCTTCTGAGATATCCATGATACTCTTTTGCCTTCTGCAAAAGTGTTTTAAGAGTGTAATCAGTAGCACAGCATTGTTAACTCCTAGTCCGTGAAACACGGGCAACGCTGATCTGGCTCTTGTGACAGTTCCTGCTGCTCAAGGAAACGAGTGTATTGTCTCTGCTGGTCAGTGGCTTAAGATAATACCAAAGTGTGGTTGGCAGGGCAAGCTGTTAGCAACTCCATCATTGCATGTCCTTGGTTTAATTAGTAGCCCTCACTACTTAAAATATGATCTTAATAAAAAGCAGTAAAAAGTTGCCTCGGATAGGCAACGTCAAGGAGGATGACAGAACCCAACAATGACTGGTTCCCCATTGACTAACAACTTGGCAAGATCTTGACCATATTATGCCCAAAATATATAATGGGTGTATTAAGAGAAGCTGTGAGAGTTGCTGATATATGCTTGCTTGCACTAAAGGAATAATTGTATAGTTGTTAAAGAGGTAAAGGGTAAAATCTGAAATAAAGTACAAATAATGGTATTGTTATAATATAAGATGTATTTATAGTATACTTGAACATGGATGCTGTAAATTTTATTTGAGTATCATGCAATAAGAATTTATTAAAAAAAAAAAAAAGTTGCATGAAAGGGGTTTTTAACATAGGCTATGGTCCGTTACCGGTTGTGATGGTTGTGAATGGCTGTCGATGGATCCGTAACCTGATTGTGATGTGATGGTTGCCAACCACAGCCAATTGAAACTCGCACGCTCCCAAAGTGGAATAGAGGGGGAGTACTTCCGGTTGCGAGTGGTTGAGAAAAATTCTCCTAACTCATCACAGCCAAGTGACGTTTAGAGGGAAACTTCAAAAGCAATATTGGTTGTTTCGTTTGTTGCCAACCAATTTTTTTGGTTGTCGGTCGATCCGTATCCTCAAAAATTCACAACCATCGCAACTAGGTATCACAACCAGGTAATGGACCATAGCCATAAAATAAGAAAGGGTAATCATTGGACAACACAACAATCCATGGTAGTGAACCAAAACTTCCAAAATTTTAAGTGCACAAATTGAAAATCTTTATTTCAGTGTTTGATATTCGCTTGTACGTTGGCTGTCACAGGTGAAGGTCCTGCTCCAGAAGAAGTGCTTACTGCTCTGAAAGTAAATGATTCCAAGATTGCTCTCAAGTCAGGTTATGGCAAATACCTTCGAGTTGATAAAGAAGGAGTAGTGACTGGAAGATCTGATGCTGTTGGTCCTATGGAACAATGGGAACCTGTCTTTCAGGTATGTTCTTGTTGATTTCTAATTAAAATATTGCGTCACTTTAGTCACAACGTGAACACAAGGAGTAGTAGAAAAATGTTAGATTGGGGTTAAGGATGTGATTTTTTAAGTACAAGAACACCTCAGGACAGTTCAAACTCTACTCCTACCTGAAGCTGCAGTTGCAAGAGAAATTAAAAGATTTACAGATTTGCAATTATAGGAGATCCATAGAGATTTAGGAGAATCCCTCTCTCATTGTTCTCCTCCCACGAGACTCACGTAAACATAAACAGCAACAACTCTATACAGGAGTGTGGGTGACAATATGCAGGATACGGTAGTAATTTGATTACTTTCAAGTGCTCATTCTCAAAGATTAAAGAGCAACAACAGAGTTTGTGACTGTCGAGATTCGGTAAGGATACAAATGCAAATGAATGGATCGAGTTATTTATCCAGAAAGAATAGAAATGAAGAAGCTTATTTTATATATATATATATATATATATATATATATATATATATATATATATATACACACATATACATAGGAAGAATTCATAATCACACCTATTTTATGCATTGTGCAATTCTTCCTTACACCTATCCCTTTACTAGAAAATTATGAAAAGTAAGTTATCAAACTATATAATCGAAATATTTATTGATCAAACACCAGGGATTTACATAGTGCATTTGCACTCAATAAAGATTTAAAATGTAGAATATAAACTACCATACATAATTTCATGGCACAAGATAAAGATAGTGACAACAATTTGGAGATCATATACAGTATTCGTGGCTTTAGTCGCTGCAAGACAGTGGTCTGATACAATACGTATTCTTCCAGGTGTTGGATAAATCACTCATGGCCCTCTAGCCAGAGGGCTATGAATCACTCTAGGTGTTTAAAACTAATCACAAATTCAATTCTTTAACACCAGGGGTAGTTATAAGGAAAAAGAAGAGAAAACTCAAGTAGTCATGATGATACACAACTCACAATCAGTCACAAAGTGGCCAAATAACCACTTATAAAGTATTTATTTATATCTACATAGTTTTTAATGTTTAAGAAAGTCAGCCCGCAATGTTTGCTATCTTGCCCAGGTAAATGAAGAAAACATCATTCTCTTGAGGCAGCATGCATTTTCAACTTTCCTTTAATTGTGCAAAAACGGTGGGCATTATACTTTACACTTTTAATTACAGCATGCTACTGTAAAGAAAAAAAAAAAATAATAAGAAGAAAGCAAGAAAAAACAGATAATAATAAAAAATAATAATTAAAAAAAAATCAAATAGAAAACACAATGAAACCAGCAATGTCTGAGTGACACCACTTCCTACGTGCTAAGTGTCATTCAGACGCTGCTGGTAAGTGTAATCTAATTTGTATCTCAATATTTAAAGTATTTTAGTCCCCCCTCCCCCTCACACTCTTTCTATTTTACTAAATAGTAAGAACCATCAAAATTCTACCAACGAGTACAAATATTTGAAATTGGTTTCATTTGAAATGTCTCCATCACTTTGTCTAAAGTCTGGACACGCAGGTCATCTACATGCACATACCCCTTTATCAAAAGTGATCATGCTAAATAAATTGTTTCTTTCCTTCTTTCTGTTCACTCAGGCAGGGCCATTGCAGTAATTGAATAACTACTATCGGAACCAAAAAGGTGTGCCCCTCTCCTTATGGGAGTTATGTGCTATTCAGGGGCACACCTTTTTGGTTCCGATAGTAAAACACACAGTAACATGTAACAGTACCCAGGTAGAAAATATCCATTGAAGCCCATGGGCACCAATTGAAAACTATAGAAAATTGGCGCTCAAAAAGGCCAATTGGCACCAATGGGTGCCGATTGGTGCCGATGGGCTTCAATGGGCGAAGGGCCATGGGTGCCGATGGGTTTCAATGGGCGAAAGGCCATGGGTTCCGATGGGCTTCAATGGGCGAAAGGCCATGGGTTCCGATGGGCTTCAATGGGCGAAAGGCCATGGGTTCCGATGGGCTTCAATGGGCGAAAGGCCATGTGTGCCGATGGGCTTCAATGGGCGAAAGGCCATTGGTTCCCATGGGCCTCAATGAGCCTCTATAGAAATGTAACCAATGGGTTCCAATGGGTTCCAATGGGCTTTTTTCAGTTTTCATACTGTATAATATGCATGGCCTCGATCCGCTAGATCTGCGTAGTGCCGCAGGTCCGCCCTGAAATTGCTGAAATCCTCGTTTTGACATTTGATCGAAATTGGGCGCTATCAATGAAGGCATAAAAATCAAGCGTCCTCAATCTACGCAGCAATAGCTGTCGACGGATATTGCTACATTGATTTCTTTTGTATTCGGTCTGCAATGAGGACGAGGAGGGACTGGCGGGGTCTGTTTTTGAATCTCAATTCTGATCCACGACAAAATTCACTTTCACTTTTTTAAAAGAAAAAAAATATAATTAATACTAGATACGAGACCATATTATAGAGACTGAACGTCCTGCAACAACCTAGAGGTACAGCAACTACCTATACATATCGTCCCTTGTCCGGAATATTAAAAAATAATCTGCCTACCATGAATCCGTTGCAATAATGAGGTATCTGCTTTTTCAGGAGAATACAACTATGAGCTATATTGGTATATTATTATAACCTATAGACTATAAAGCTCATTGTCGCGCTTCGCGCTCACCTGAAAAGAAGATAAGAGATCATCATACATTGTAACAAAATCATGGTAGGCAGATTATTCGTTATTCCGGATGAGGGACGATATAGTGCTAGTTTCAGACGCTCGGCTTCTAACTATTCCGTTGAATCGATAGGGCAACAGAATAAGCAGGAAATTAAGGAGTTCTATTGATAATTAATACCAATATAAATTGCCAACATTGAAACACTCAAAACATTTTCTGTCGTTAAGTTTGAATACATGCTTACCAATATATTGCAGAATATGCTGTAGTAAGCTAACATTGTAAATATAATAAATGATATGAAAATCCACTGAATTATTGAATTATCTACAAAGTTAGGTATTTTGTATTAACTTTTTTTCGAGTTTTTTAGCCTTAAATTTAGAAGATTTCTATTGGTCTACTTTCAATGTAAATGATAGTATAACTGATTACATTGTGAATTTAAGCTGCAAAAGATATTATAGGAAAGTTGGTAGAGTTAGTTAATTAATGCTGTAATTATTAAGACACAATTTATTGAATAAAAAGAAAAGTTGAACATTAAATGACAAGTTGTAAGAAAAAATGTAAATTGTAATGCAACATGCAAATGCATAAAATATAAATAAAAATATTTTTTATAAAAAAATATGGTATTTTGTAAACAGCAGACAGTGAAGATACGAGAGGACGGGGGTAGTATCATAATTATAACACTTACATTGTTCAGGTGTTGGTTCGTTAGGTGTTCGAACCTCAATGTAGATAATAGCACTTACACCGTGACTTAAGAATAATTATATTAAAATGCAGATAATGTCAATGCATTTTTAATATGAATATATTTAATTGTACTGACACATTTTTTCACTAGTATTGCACTTATGTCATAACTTAAGATTTTAAAGCAGACATGCTAATAATAATAATAATGTAAGGCAGAACAATATTATTTACCAGTAATACAAAGGAACAAAAATTAAAACATTTCACTAGTATTGCAGTTATATCATGACTAAAGATTATCTTAATGCAGACATTCCAATAGTAATAGTTAAAGCACAACAAAAATTTACCAGTAATACAAAGGAACAAAAATTAAAACATTTCACTAGTATTGCAGTTATATCATGACTAAAGATTATCTTAATGCAGACATTCTAATAGTAATAGTTAACGCACAACAAAAATTTACCAGTAATACAAAGGAACAAAAATTAAAACATTTCACTAGTATTGCAGTTATATCATGACTAAAGATTATCTTAATGCAGACATTCCAATAGTAATAGTTAACGCACAACAAAAATTTACCAGTAATACAAAGGAACAAAAATTAAAACATTTCACTATAATAACAGTCATATTTAACTTAATGTGCCATGACCAAATATAGTGTTAAAGCAGAATACTATAATGCACAACACAAATTTATAGCAAAGAAAAAAGAATCAACAAAATAGTTATTACTAGGCAGAAAGCTTTCGGGATATCCGTATCGGGTGTTGTTCAACTCCTCGTTGGTCTTGAAACGTTGCAAGACCAACGAGGAGCTAGAAGAACAACGCCCGCTGCGGATATCCCGAAAGAGTTCTGCCTCGTAATAACCATTTATCGCACCGTGAAAACCTTCATCAATACAATCAACAAAAATTTCCCTATAAATAAGAAGAAAGGGTAGGAGGTTGTTATCATTAATCACTCACCAATTGTTTAGGTTGGGTTGTTTACAGGTTCAGTACACTAAACATTGTACTGCACAAAAGTCTTGATCAAAGATTAATTTAAATTGCAAACACTACACATTATAATAAAATTACATAAAAAAATAATAATAATAATAATAATAATAAAATTAAAGTTAATAAAAAAAGTTAATAATTAATAAATTATTTGCCATAAAATGTTAATGTTATGATTAAAAAAACAACCTTTTTAATCTTCATGTGGCGAGGCTGGCAGGATCAGCTGCAACAATTAATAACATTAAAATACAAGTAATTCAGGCAACAGCAAAAGAGAGAGAGAGAGAGAGAGAGTTGATTTATTTTTGAAGGCTAGAAGGCCCCTTGGTCCTGCAAGGCAAGGCCCTTTGGTCTAGCTAAATCAAATTTAATATTATCATATTCTGTTGCAGTATTTAATTTTTTTTAATATATATAGACATCATATTTTTATATTATAATATATTATAGTGATAAAAATAAGCCAGAACGGTCGGAAACGCCAATCCGGAAAGGTGCATGTATTATATTGAATTAAAAAAAAAAACAAAAATTATTTTTAAAAATACCTTAATCACAGATTAAATTTAAATTTTTTTTTTTGTTTTTTTTACAAAATCTTCCGCTGGCTTTGCTTTTTCGTAATTCGTAGTCTTCTTCATATATAAGACAAAAAGATGTATAGCACGTACTTGTATTTTTCATTACATATTTTTGTTTGTTATTATATAGTATTTTTTTCTATTCATGCATGATTTAATGCTCAAAATAATGCTTAAATGAGGAACTGCATGGCCGGCCCAGAATGCAGTACAGCTACTTTTTTTAGGAAATGGGGGAAAAAAAAAGAACATAATTTTGGCCTGAAAATTAAAATATTTAACGTACCGTAATATATTTTGTAATGAATTCGGTAATTTTTCGAGCACGGTTAAGCAACTACACATAATACATGACACTGAAATATAAAAAAAAAAAAAAAATGAACGGGTGAAAATACGTGCATTGTGATAAAAAAAGGTTTGATTGCCCTAATTTAATCTATTTTTAATTAAATAAGAAGTAAGAAATGTATCTGCTCTCTGGAAAAACATTTTTCGGGAAAATAAACAATCCATCCAAATTTAAGTAACAAAATATTTTCTGTGACTATATTTTTTATTCAAAGCTTTATTAATTAATTTTTTATCGTTTAACTGTTCAACGCCGGCTAAAGTTATACAAAATTATTTTAAAATTGATAAAGTTTCGTATAAAAAAAATATTATTCCCAACAAAAATTTTTGTTGGCAAATATTATTTTACGTTGGATATGCAATGATTTTTTTATTGTTTTTTTTTTTTTTTTCAGAAAAAAAGTTTCTCTATGGAGGAGATACACTTCTCACTTTCTATTTAATTAAAATTAATTATTCAAATTAGGACAAAATTACACTATTTTTATCGCAATTTACATATTTTCATTTGTTTAATTATTTCAGGGTCATAACCTCATAACATGTTTTGTTAATTTTATATGAATTTTTAAGTGCCATGTGCGCAAATCGGAAAAGTCATGAAAATCCATTGAAAGAACCCAAGGTTTTTCTGTCAAAAAAATTCACATAAATTAAATTTTTGCTTCAAAAATATGAAATTACTAATAAATATTTAGAAATAAATTTACTATGTGTCATTATGTTTTTTACAATATTCTGGCCGGGCTTATTGAAACCTGCAGAGCTACAACTCTCCAAAGTTCAGGTGACTCAATTTGTGAATCCGAGAGTAGTTATAATCCTTATTGAAAATCAAATTTAAAGGTGAACCAAAATTATCACTTTTTTTTTTTTTACATATTCGGGTACATTAATTACTACAATTATTTTGGTAGATATGTTCCACAATAATTTGGTAAGATTATTTTCCTAAATGTGCATTTTTTGACCCAAAGTCACACAGAAAAATGTTCCAATTAAGGTTTTAGTTGTTACATTGGGACTTTATTCTTGCAAAACTCCTCGATTAAAAAAAAAAAAAAAATAGATGAAAGAAAAAAATGTACAGAAAATATGACTCGCGTTATCATTCACCAAAAAAGGTTTAAATTATTATTTTTCCTTAGAATCCAAAATTTTACAAAAAATAATATAAAATCTCGCGATGTTTAGATATTTTTGTATTAAAAATATAAGCAAGCCACGCCCCTATTTTGAAAAAAAATCCCGCCTGCGGCAAACTGCTTGGGGGGCTCCGCCCCCCAAACCCCCCGATGGTGTAGAGGCCCCCGCCTTTCATTGCTCAGTAGGCCTTTTCACCCCAGTCCGACCCTGCACATGTGATTCGTATTAATTATATTTTTTTTTTTTCGTTTTTTAAAATACTAATTTAAATTTACTTAATTTACCGCAAAAAAGAGGAACTTTTTATAACAAATTAACAATACTATACGTACCCGATAGCTAACTGCGAGTACTCGACCTCAGACTTACCAAAACTAAAACAAAAAAAGTGATCCTGATGCAGGCTCTGCATGCATCACAATTTATACAAAATTTGATTCTGAATAAAGCAACATTTTCTTTTTCCTGCTAATAGGTTTATTTTTTAACTACATAGCTGCTGGCGTATTTATTAATTTGGCGTATTTCTAATCATTATCACTAAGCAAGTTTCAATTGAAAGAAGAATAAAAACATTTATAGCAGCAAGGAAATTGTCTTGCTTGAAACAAAGATTAAAAATTAGCATTAAAATTAACTGTTGCTTACAATCAAATACTTCATATCAGTAAATAAAAAATTCGCAGTAAAATACTTTGCATTTATCTTGCAAAAAGTTAGTATACTAAATAAGCAATTTGTAAGTATAAAAAACTTGAACTTAAATAAAGTACTGGAGAAAGAAAATTAATTAAACATTCTCTTAATTATCAGTTTGCTTGAAAAGTCCTGCTTTCTCAAACTCCTACAATAAATTAATTAACATTTTATTTATTTGGAATCCAAAATCTTTATATATTTCTCCAGTGAACAATTAACCTAATATATACACGATTCTCGAATATCTCGAGCTCTCGAAGGTATAATTCTGCTATTTTTTATTATTATTTCCCTCCCCATGCTGGTATTATGGTATTCTTCCGAGTCCAGGAAGGATTTTTATATTAATTCAGTGTAATTAAGTGCGGCCAAACTATTTGTTGGCTATTTTAAAAATCACGAATAATTTTAATTTATACAACAATTTAACACAAAATTTTAATTAAGCAAATGCTAAATGCAGTAAATTTAGAAAAAAAAAATGTTTAAGGAATCGAAATTAAGGATCGAGAGGATGAGTTCTATACTTCTTTCCTTTTTCAAAAAATATAAGAATTAAATTTATATAAGTAATATAAGTATCACTAGAGTTGATTAATTAAGATTTAATACTTGGTATTATAATATAGTAAATATTAATTGCAGCTAAAATTAAAATTTAATTGAAGCTATTTAGTGTAATTTTTGAAAAATTTAGCGAAATTTAGTAAAAAAATTAGTGAAAATCCAAAAAAAATCGCGCCTGCGGCAGGCTACCGGGGGACTCCGCCCCCCAGACCCCCCTTTAGAGTGTTAGCCCCCGCCTATGTGGGCCGTCATTCTTTCTCGCTCGGTGGGCCGTTTGGGCCCAGTCCGTGCCTGAATCCCGAGTGCACCCAGTTCTCAGCACGATGACTATAAGCCGAAGTCACTGCACCGGGATTCAAACTCATGACCTCCTGATTACAAGTCAGGAGCGCTACCACTGCGCCATCATGCACAACCCACAAACATACGCACCTTGGCTTTTTTGGGTTTCTTGTTTGGGGGTGGTGATGTCTCTTTTTCTCCATCAACTTGCTGAGAATACTTTTGATGCATAGCCGACGTAGTATATTCGCATGAGGATGACTCGCTGCCGCTACTCTCATCATCAGATGAATCACCCTCACTGGCAGACTCCTTGATTTTGGGGATTTTCAGGCGGCCTTGACTCTCTCTTTCTTTGGCCCCTTGCAATGTTTCTAAAAAGAAACACATTAAAAATATTTATATAACTATACAATGCCCATACTATATGGGACCCATATAGGCAGATTGGAAAGAAGGAGTTGGAAAAGGTTCAGCGGAGGGCTGCTAGAAGAGTTATGGGTAGAATGAGAAAATGGAGATTAGTTGCAGATGACAAAAAGGTGTGGAAAGATTATGAAAGCGTGTCGAAAATGATTCAGACTTTGGAGTGGGAGCCACTCGAGGAAAGGAGAAGGTACAACCGATTAGGAAATTTGTTTAAAGTTAACAGGGAGATGGCAGGTTGGAGCGAGTTTAGCGATAGAACTAGGAAAGGTAGATACATTGGGAGGGGGGATCATCAGTGGAAGCTGGAGTTCAGGGGTAGTGGAAGCGATGTGGGAAAGTATTCAGTGGCGTAGCCACGGGGGGGGTTTTCGGGGTTTAAACCCCCCCCATGAAGATCGAGTAGTGACTGGATATAAGAAGAAAAAAGGAAAAATTATAGAAATTTGAAAAAAAAAGTTAAATAAAAAATTGAAATTTAGGGGTATCAAGTAGTCTTTTCTTTAAAATAAACAAATTATAAGTTAGTTTCTAATTTTAACAGAAAAAGTGCGACTCATAAATAAATGTTTTATTTCCCTTACAAACTGCATGTGCATATAACTACTATTGTATAAATTAAAACGCTCTCACGTGTGCCGCACTTTCATTTAATTGGTTGCTCCACGCGCCCGGTGCAGACAAAATTTAACAAAAATAAGAGAAGCAATTCCCTTTTTTATTTATTTATTTTTCACAATATCTTAATGATGTGAACTTGGATTATTAAATAAATTTTAAAAATCAAATTCAATTAAATGACACGTACACTGATTCTATAAAAATAATATAAAGTGGTTACATGAATTACTTGATTTAATTAAAATGATTTAATCAAAGCTTTATTTATTATACGCACGTATTCAAAAGAAATTGAAAAATGGGGTGAAAAAAATATAAAATGTTAAAAAAATTGCATCAGGCCCTCTAATCATCATTTAATAATCATCATCTAAGCATCATTTTACCCTCTAATATAATAGTATTTTTACATTATTTTACCCTAAAAAAGGGGCGTGTCCTTAAAAAAATCGCGCCTGCGGCGGGCTATTGGGGGGCTTCGCCCCCCAAACCCCCCAGTGGGCTCTTCTCGATCTTTGTCCTGAAGAACCCCCCCCTTGGGCAAATCCTGGCTACGCCACTGAAAGTATTCCTTCATAAACCGAACAGTGAGGGAGTGGAACTCCCTGCCGTCCGAGGTGGTGGGGGCGGAGAGTTACGGGGGATTTAAGAGTGCGTTGAGCACTATATTGCGAGCCACCGTGGTTTAGCCACATTTGCCGCAGAGCGTTAAAATCTAAAATCTACATCTAAATGCCAATAAAAATCTTGAATAACGACGTACGGGACTCTGGATCATATATGATACATACTGGTGTATGCATCCTATATGATTACTAGGCATAAAACAGCCGTGTAAAACGGATCATAAAATTACATTTATTTTCTTTCATTGTACTTGTAACAATACATTGTGTGTATGCATACAAAATATAAACATACTCACCAGCAACATATAACACCGTAGCTTTGTCGTAGCCCTCCTCGGTATCTGTAGTTTCAACCTCCGCATCTTCCTTGTAGTACACTGCATAATACTGCTTATATTTGTTATATTTAAGTGGGTTAAATCTTTTAATCTTGTCTGATTTAACAATTTTGACTTTGCCATCGACTTGAAATTTCACAATCACAAAATATTGTCGTTGGCTCATTTTTAATGGTATGTATAATATACAGTATGCATATATAGTATGTATGCATACGTGATACGCTGGTATTTTTTTACAATAATTAAGCTATATATAAGTCAATTTTAAGAAACAAATTGTTCAGTATTTTATGAAACCGTAATGTAAATTAGTTAAAAATCTAGGCCATAATATTAATATTAATAAAAAAAAATCACAATATCATATCATACTTTTGCTTCTTTTGTTGATGTCATGTTGTCCTAGGCTCTGCGCGTCTCTATGTTTCCCCCGTTTCCTGATTTCCGCTGGCTGAAAACCAACGCCGCCTACATTATCATATATTTTTCTCATCGTCCGTTGATAACCAGAGTCTGCAATAGTAGCGACATCACATCATTTCACGTTAAAAATTGTGGCAAATTTATCAACTATTATTCTTAATCTTAGTTTTATTTTATGACACTGCATTGTATCATACGCATAGTGGCGCTACACTCGTTTCAAAGTAACAACAGCATGGAGGGGGCTGGGGGGGAAGAAAGGAATGCGAGTGAGCCCAGTGTTGAAAACTTCCATCGAGCGATGCGTCATCCCGGCCAAATCCCGGCAAGCACCGAAGGGGCGGAAGGGGAATAATGCAAGCAAGGCAACGTTGCAAATTTGCGATTTGCATTGGTTTCATTGCGCGTTAAAATCTTTCTTGACCTAGCTGCTTAATATTGATTTTTTTTTAAATTTATACCATGAATTAGGCATCATAAATAATTGAAATGCGTGCTACTATTATTAACCAAAATGTCCCTAAGAAAAGGGAGTACAAGTAACCCCCCCCCCTAACCCAGAGTGCCGCATGCTGCATGGATCCGCCCTGATGTAAATATATGCTATATATATAAACATATATATATATATATATATATATATATATATATATATATTATATTATATATATATATTATATTATATATATATATATATATATATATATATATATATATATATATATATATATATATATGTGTGTATATATATATATATATATATATATATATATATATATATATATATGTGTGTATATATATATATATATATATATATATATATATATATATATATATATATATATATATATATATATATATATATATATATATATATTTCTTGGTCGATCGGTCTCGCCCGATGACTTCCAAGGGTATAATTATATTGAAACCGATACATTCCAATGGGCCACTTATTTTGGCTGATAAGATTCAATGGTGAACTTAAAGGGTCTCTATAGTATCCAATGGGAAACAATTGGTGGATGATCACAAGCCATTGAAACCGTTAGGAATTTCAATGGGTTTCAATGTTTATCTATTGCATACCTTAAAAACCCGTCAAAAATGATCAAAACCCATAGACACACATTGAATTTTGAATGGGTTTCAATCAGCGGCAATGGGAATTTTCTACCTGGGTAACATGAGTAACATTTTAGTGATGAATAACTAAAATGAAACATTAAATGATTTTTAATTTAGTATTGTTGGGTTCCAGGAAGGACAGATGGCTCTACTTGGTTACAATGGTAATTTTGTTACTGTTACGGATGATGATTCCATTGTTGCAACAAGTAAGAAAGCAGGATCAAATGAAATTATAAAACTAAGATTACCTCCATCCAACATTGAGAGAGATGCTGCAGGAGATGCATCATCATCCAAGGCTGAAGAAGAGAGAGGCAATGTGTCACAAGTGGAACTGAACTATGTGTAAGTAGTACTTCATTTTACGCCTATTAACAAAACCTTCTGATTCACAAATTTACTAATTGATAAGAAATAATAATAATATAGAACCAAATTTCTTTTTCTTGATTTATTATGAAAAATTGTCAATGCAATGCTAATTTAACAGCTAATTATTTAATGGAAGAAGAGGATAGTCAACATTAAAGATTTTATTTTTTCACTTTTTTTTTTAAGCTTGAATCAAGAATATTACCATATTTTTTTCTAACCACCTATCTAGAGGCTTTCTAACAGTTTATATACATGGAGCTGTTTTGTCAGTTAAACAAAGTTTGGTCATTTAAAGGAACATCGGGCCCTGAAAGCTAAGTATTGTTACCCACTAATTGAGTATAATTCACAAAAACTCGTGGCTGCATGGTGGCAAGTGCTTCAGGGTAAGCGTGCCACGAGTAGAAAGAGCTCGGATTCATGACGTCACGAATCACATCTTGCAATGCAGCTGCTTCTCTTCCTGCCTCTCACGTGCTTAAGTAAGGTGGTAGGAAGAGAGGACGAGGGGAAAGCATTACAGTATCTCGCCTCCAGCTCTCCTCTTGTCACTCCTCCCAGCCTGCCTCAGTACGATGTTGCTTTTTTTTTTTTTTTTTAAATAAATTCGGGAGTGGTCCAAAACCTAAAATTTACTCATTTTTAATGTCAACATATTTTATTGTAGAGCAACTTTTTACGCATGTATATCGTTACTATCCCATGTTCCTTTAACATTTTTTTTTAACCTAAGTGCGAGACAGAATTTTTTAAAAATTTTGGTTCCATATCTCCGATCTATACATATACAATCAATAGCATCTATTTTTATAAAATGAAGATTTTTTTTTGGGGGGGGGGCATTGACATGGTTTAGCTTTAATTTAACAAATTTTATAATTTTAATGTAAAATAAATGACCTCTCAATAATTTAAGTTAGGTTTGCATTACAGTATGTACTTAACCTCCTCACTTTAAATTTATCATTGCTTGTCCTTCAAAATAAATCAGTTAATTGCACTTGAACACTTTACCATATTTGTCGTTCATATATTGATTTTTTTTTTCTTTTTCAGTAAAAAATTCCAGAAGTTCCAAGACAAACGTATCCGTCTGTGTACTGATGATACCAAGGATTTGGAGAAAGCAAAAGATGAAGGTACATTTCACGAGACATTGCTTGATAGACGGAGCAAGATGAAGGCAGACCGTTACTGCAAATAATGACTGTACCTGTATTTTCTTTTACAAAAATATATCACTCTAAATCATTTCTTGTACTTTTTTTTAAATTCTAAAAGGTTTTGAAACTCTCTCGCTGCATATTTTTCTTTTATTTTTTGTTTCAACCTTTTTGACATAAATTCACGCCAGATTGATGGTGGAAGTTTCCGGCTCTGACAACTAAGGAAGTTGGTATTAATAGTGATATAAAGAAACACTGAAATATGAAATAGATTCTGAATCTTGAATACTTTGGCTTTAAGGATAAGGTAACACGCAAAAAATCCCTCACATAAAAGTTGATTTTTTTTTAAATGTTCTCCTCTACATCTAATCTCCTATCAGTAGCTAAAATATCAGGTGTACAAATTCGAGCTAGTTTTTGAGTTATGAATTTTTAAATTTGACTAATTTAACATGGAATTTCTATTTCTCCATGTTAAAGTATATAGTCAACTTATAAATTTTCATAACTCAAAAACTAGCTCGAATTTGCACTTCTGATATTTTAGCTACTGATAGGGGATGTAGAGGAGAACATTTTAATTTTTGTCATAATTTTCATGTGAGGATTTTTTTTGTTTGTTAACATTGGGCGTGTTACCTTCCCTTTAATTAATACACTAACTTTTAAAATATATTGGTGATATACTATTTCACCCTCCCCCCCCCCCCCCCTATTTTTGCTATTAATACAGTACTGACTTTAAGGTTGTAAAAAATGGAACTATGTTTTGGAATTTCCATCAATTTATTATATTATAAATAATGATATGTCAAAAACAACAAACTCGATCGCTTTGTCACAATTAGTATGTTTGTACGAGATTATCCTCAGTGATAAAATGAGTTTGTCATTTTTGATGGAATACCATCAATATTCTTAATTGATATAAAGCCTGGCCATCAAACAGGTTTTTGTGAGCTAATTGCAGGTAAGGGCCATTTTTTTTGGGAGCGATTCAGCAAACGTTAAGAAGCATTTTTTACACAGGTAACAGGTAAGAAAAACGCTTCTTAAGACGCTTGCTGTATCACACCCTTGTTACCTGTACTGAATATTATGGCTCTTAAATTATTTAAGGCTGTAGGTTGCAAGAGATTATGGGTATAATTATATATATTGATGCGTCTGCGGCAAAATGCTCACGACTTTGCAATTTCCAGATTGCAACAAAATGCTCACTTTGCATTTCAAGAAGGTTGTAAAATATATACCTCGAACAAAAACAATAGACCTTCTTGATTTGCAAAGTGAGCATTTTGTTGCCTTCTGGAATTTGCAAAGTGAGCATTTCGCAGCGGAAGCATCAATATGTTAAAATTTAAATCCGTTTGAATGCTAGGTCCTTGTACATATTACAAAATATGTTGAAAGTATTTATGGCGGATAAAGAAAAAAATGCAGCTTATAGGTTGACTAAAAAACAAAAAATCAAAATGGAGTTTTGTATCCTTTAATAGTAAAAAAGATTGAACAGATGGTAGTCTAAAATAAAATTATTCCATATTTTCCTCTTTAAAAAAAAAAAAAAAAAAAAAAAAAAAACGATATCCTAAACAATGCAATCATTGCAACTGATATTTTGGTTATAATCATAAGCCATAAAATTACTGTTAAATCATGGTAACTTTGTGTGATGACAAGAAATACTGCTTAGCATTATAATATAGTTATTAACCAGGTAATAAAGATGACTTCACTTGTGCAATTAATATGTAGAACATAAATGACAATATTGCAGACAAACAATAAAAAAATTAACAATGGACTTTGAAGGTGTTTAAAAGTTTAAAAAAAAAAAAATACATAAAATAGTATTTGAAATTTGGAAATTACCATGCTCAATATAAAATTTACAATAAGCAGTTGAGCACTCTCAATTGTAGTACTTTTAAGAACCCATATATATAATCTTATCTGCTACAGCTAGCTAGCAGCCATTCCTACGTGTAAACCAATTAATAACAATCCAAGAGAGAGAGAGAGAAGTTTTTCCTTAGGTCTTGAGATTACTAATGTCATTCACAGTTTTCAGGTTTGTTAAGGGTAAGATAACGCCACCAATGTTAAAAAAAAAAAAAAAAAAAAAAAAATCCCTCACACGAAAAAAATTTAAAATGTTCCCCTCTACACCCCCTATCAGTAGCTTAAATATCAGATAAAATATGAGCTAGTTTTTTAGTGAATTTTTAAAGTTGACAAATTTAATATGGAAGATCCATTTCTCCATGTTAATGTAGTCAACTTTAAAAATTCATAACTCAAAAACTAGCTTGTATTTGTACACCTGATATTTTAGCTACTGATAGGGGGTGTAGAGGAGAACATTTTAATTTTTTTTTTTATAATTTTCGTATGAGGGATTTTTTTTTGTTAACATTGGCGGCATTATCTTAATAGAGATTAATGTTCATCATCAGCTGCCTAACATTACTTCAAGGCATTAATAGCACTTTTAAAACCAAATATAACTGCAGAATTATAATAATGTTAAAGAAAAAACATATTGCACTTGAAATAATAGTTATAACTATAATGAATGTATGTGAAAGATTCAATCCAAGTTAAATTGACAGCAAATGCATACATAATAAGCTGGCCAGTTTAAGTAGAGTATCTACTACAAAAAACACAACAAAGAAATGAGTTAGTATTTTTTAAAAATAGCTCTAGTGCTCCTACATATGGAACTGAAATTAAAAAAAATTCTTACTCGCACAGGTTCTCCAGAAAAAAAATTCCAAAGTCAGAGAGTATGCATCATTTAACATGGCCCGCTTGCCTGTCAAAACCCCTTGAATATCTTGAAAAATTACACAGTTAGATAGTATGAAAAAATTATAGCCATGTTCTACAGTATAACAGATCTTAGTTTATGTGTAGATTAGAATGCGTGCGGCAGCCATCTTCTACGTTTTAACATGACTAGAGATAGCTGGCAACAGTCTGTCTAGACCTGTGTCATGGCGCCAGAGTCAGGCGTAAACTTAGATTTGTTATACTGTATGGCTCAAGCTTTAACTAAAATTTTTTTTTAAAAAATATATGTTCTCGAATCCGTTTTTTCGCCATAAAATCAAGAAAAACTCTTATGGGAATTAACATGGGAAATTTTCTCAATTTTTTTTTTAATTTTTTTTTACGGAAAAATGGATTTGAGGGATTTTTTTTTATTTATATATATTTTTTTTTTTGGTAAAGCTTAGGCGATAGAACATCACCACATTTTTTTCACACCACCAAACGGTGTATTTTTTCAAGATATTCGAGGGTCTTTGTTATAAGGCCCCATATTAAATGAAGTGTTCTCTCTGACTTTGGAATTTTTTTCTAGAGAACCTATGACAGATAGAATTTTTTGGATTTCGGTTCCATATATATGGAGGACCACTTGAAATATTTTTAGAAAATACTAACTCAGTTTTTTTTTTTGTCAACAGCTGAGATAGACCCTTCACTTAAAAGGGTGAATTCATTACAATACATGGTGGAGCTTCATATATGACTAGCTCAAAATATCACCTTTTTTCACATAAATATGTGATGACAGGACAAACTTATTAGTTTTATTATTACTTTAAGAGATCAGATTTGTGACCACTGCAACTTGCTCAACTTTCAGTATGGCATAACTTTGATGAGCATTTTCATGGTGTAAGCTACAATAGTATTACTTGAAAGAGATTGAACAAAAAAAAAAAAAAATAATAATAATAATAATAATAAATAAATATTACTTTGCTTTAGAAAATTAATTTAATTGAACTTGAAGAGCCTCATATATTAGAATTAGTTAATTGGATTTAATAAATGTGATGTTCCAAGTTAGTCAGTTCTTAATAATGGTGCATTATTTATTAACATCATTAATTGCTTTCTATCAAAACCTTTTAAAAGTATGGGAAAGTTGCAATCGCAAAAAAACAATGAAAACATTAAAGAAGCAAGTACCTTTCAAAAATGGTCACCCCCAATGTTAAAAAATTCCCACACATGAAAATTATAAAACTTATCTTAAAATGTTCTCCTTTAAATCCCCTATCACAGTAGCTAAAATATCAGGTATACAAATTCAAGCTGTAGTTTCAAGTTATTAATTTTTAAAAACTAGATTGAATTTGTATACCTGATATTTTGCTACTGATAGGGGATGTAGAGGAGAACATTTTGAGATAGGTTTCATAATTTTCATGTGTGGAAATATTGTTAACATTGGGCGTGTTACCTTACCCTTAAAGCTAGATGTAGATGGGAAAACAACAACACACAATAAATGGAGTATCGACCTCAAAATTTGTTATTCCAAAAATGGTGCAGAGTTATGCCACTCTGATTTTTTTTAGAGCCCAGGAAGTGGAAGTATTGCTAAAAAGTTTTCCCCAGGTGGGGTTCGTATACCCATACCCTTTATAGTTCCTACCATTTTATTCAGAAAGGCATCCAGAAACGTCACTTCCTCTGTACTTTTAATGATTTTTTAAAAATAGTTCCTGGTCTCTTAAAAATATGAAAAAAATCGAAGTAGCATAACTTTGCACCCTCTATCCCTCTACCCTCATTTACTGTAATAAAATTTTTTGAGGTCGATTCTCCATTAGCAGTCGGTGAGTGTTTTTTTTTTTTTTTTTTTACCAACAGTAACATATGACATACAATGACAAGAAATAGGCAATGGACTCAAGCACTGTCCAGAATTGCTCGGAATCAGAAAAGCTCTTGACCAATAAAAAAATTTAAATTTCTGATTTGTCAAAAGCTTTTTTGTTTCCGATTCTGAACAGCTCTGGACAGAGTTTTAAAGGGAAATGTGTGATCTCAAAAATTAAGTTTGCCTGTTTTGCCAGGGCATTTCACATTTCTACTGTTTTGCTAATGCAGTGGGATATTGAAAAGATAAATATAAACTGAAAGTTTTATCACAAATATTTTCTGCTTGTTAGCAATTTTCTCAGCAACCAGAATAAAAAGCCAAACAATAGTCTACAATGAATTGAAATTTAATTTAGATCTTGAGTTCTTAAAATTTTTAATGCTAATATCTTTCACTAGTCCTAAACAATACACACCCTTCGCAGAATATTAATTTTTTATTAAGAGTCATTAATATTGCCACTCAGCAGCTCTCTTGCACCCTATAATACAGTATGTAACATGCTTAGCTATTATATCAATATCAGTGGTACTCCAAATAAAAAATAAAAAACAAAAAGAAGAAAGAAATGAACACACAAACAAGACTCTGCCTCACTTTACTTCAACTTAATTTTTAATTACAATGCAAAGTTTTGTTTATTATAAGTTCAACATACAGTCAGTCAAATATAAGATTGCAACCAACATTTTTAATCAAGTTGATTCAAGAAAGCTTATGTTTGAAATACTGTACAATGCTGGTTCAAGTAAGTTACATTTGAAATAATGTACAATGTATTTGAACTAAATAAAGGCATATAACAATAAATAATACTTAGCTATGTAATGATTTTTTTTTTGTTACATTTATGTGAAACATAATGATGATGATGTGAGAAAGAAGAAATACAGTATTAAAGCAGCAACTGAATGAATAAAAATGTTGCAAAAGAATGCATAAATACATTTTATTGATAGCATATAACAAAAAATGAGTTGACTTTTTCTTTAATGTAATTACAGAGATTCATTTTATTTTTCCTCCATTAAAAAAGTTACTTAAGTTTTTTTTTTAACTTTGTAGGATATAATTATGAATGCCACTTAAGTAAGACATTTGAGGTACAATACACAACACACTCTTTAACTCTTAAATACCAATTTCTTTGCACACAAGGTTGTGCAATATTTACTAAGAACGCATTTTATTTTAAATAATATTAATATTGTTGTTGTTTTAAGTTTATTCACACAATGAGGTATGCCTGTTAATATTTATTAAGGCTCTTTTAAGTATTAACTATTGGGCATTTATAAGTCCTTTCTTATAATTCCATTGTTGCTCTTATTTGGCATCTTAGGATTTGGCGACACTTTATTCATGAAGATGAAACTGTTTAATATGGGATGTGGGATGGGGGGACATGGGAAGACTTAAATGTGCTAACCCAATTGTTTCCTTCACAATACATCCATACATTTAAAACTCACATCAGAAGGTATAGTTACATAAGTGGTTCATGGATGTGTCCTGAATAGAATAGTTTTTGAAACAAGATAAAAAAAAACAAGAACATAGTGGATGTATTCTGAAAGTACAGGAACTGTAGGACTAAAAAAATACAGAAAAAAAAAAAAAAAAAAAAAAGAATGAATGAAGTGTGAATTTTATAATATTAAAAAATTAATATTTTTTTTGTGAAATAGTAATGGGTTTAAAATTTCAGGACCTGTATTGATTGTATGAGGTATTGTCTCCAAACTTTCCACCACTTTCATTGCCACGAACTTTCTTCAACCACTCGACAAATTCGTCCAGCATCACAGGCCCTAAAACAAAGAAGAAACAACAACGATGTCAAATTTTTGTCACTTAAATTATTTGCAGTTTGCAGAACAATGTAAGTTGAAGCAATAAGATCCTTTCATACAACAGTTATCAGAGTAATTAAACTCTATCAGGTGCATGTCTTTAATAATTCTAAAGTGGCTCAATTTAAGCATTTCTATGTCAGGGCAGTTACCTAATGAGTAGTGACCAATATTCAAACTTTCTTTCTTAGGGAAATTTACAACTAAATAAATAGAACAAGTATAAAGTGGAGGGATTACGGTTTCAAAAGTCAAGTTTGTGTTCTCTAAAAATATTAGATACTACCCTCTATTACATTGCTACTGATGCTCTCATGCTCTGTATACTGTCATGGTAGCGTCTTATTTTCAGATCTCATTTTGATAAATTATCAGAAAATGAATTGAGGTTGGCGCTATCTATGTAAATCCTAGCAAGTTGAGATCGTCAAACTAGATGCTACAACGAGGATACATTCCATTATAGACAACATTGGGACTTCATTTTTTTCCCATGTTATCAATTTTTTTAAAAGTGAAATTATTTTAGTTCTTCATATAAAAAATTATGATTGCTTTAGTTTATGGAAAACTAAAGTCTATAAATTCTGTACAGCAAGAAAACATGGCAAACCTGAATTCCCTATTGTGTCTTAAGGAAAATCTGCTGAGTAAAATAATCTCACAGTATTACTAGTTTACTTAAAAGTATTAGTGCAGTAATAAATTTAATGTGCTACAATAAAACAAAGATAAGATTATTTTCAAAGTAGTTTACAAGGGACATATCTTATGGAATTAACTTTGCAGTATGGAATAAGCCTAGTAACTGTGATATGGTTACACTGTAAAACATCAATCCACCATTTGGGTTTATTCTTGTCTTTCCCTCCCATTTTATGTATTTCTTAAGGTAGAGATAACGTCGGTCAGCTGTTTTTTTTAGCTTCATTTGATTAACATGTAAACCTTAGCAAATTCACAAAAATTCTGAAATATTTTTGAGAGGCAGATATTAGTGCCTAAAAGCCATAGAAAAAATTTCAAAACAATTTAACGAGCCTATTTTTTTTTTAATTAATTTATTTCATTTTCAGCATAGGGCTTTCCCATGGAGAGACAAACTAAAAAATTAATTAAAAAAAAATCGGCTCGTTAAACTGTTTTGAAACTTTTTCTATGGCATTTAGGCACTAATATCTGCCTCTAAAAGAAAATTCAGAATTTTTGTGAATTTGCTTAAGTTTACATGTTAATCAAGTGGAGCTTTTACATGTTAATAAAATGGAGCTAAAAAAAAACAAAAAAACAGCTGACCGACGTTATCTCTACCTTAACCCAATAAACAATTATTATTATAATTATTATTGTATACATGAATCACCAGTACAGTAGCTATGAGAGTATAATCAACCATTTGGTATAGTGTATATTATTATCGAGATACATACAGGCTCCATCCACGTCATAGTTCATGAGATCTTCATGAATCGAACGAGCAAACTCCAGAATGTTGGCCCACTGATCCTTGTTGATGACGCGGTACTTTGAGTTGTCAAGGAATGCAATGAAGTACGGAAAGAGGCTCCACTGGTCACCCAACAGCAGTTTCAGCATGGCCTTGGACGTTTCAATGTCCATGCTGCGCTGGTCTTTGTCCTGCAACACAACATTAATTATTCCAGAGTCCAGACAGTAAAATTTTTGAAAAAATAAGGGAATAATGATTGCAGATAATTTATAATAAAAGGCAAACAAATAATAAAAACCTAAAGAAAGAGACATTAAATAAAAGTATCTCCCACTCTTCTAAATATATTTGGCTTGCAAGCCATTGCCATACATTTTAAAACATGCTTCTTAAGCTGTATTATCGATTTTTCTGCCTTTTAATGAACACTCTTTTTTTTTTTTTGAGGAAAATAAATAATAAATAAATTTTTCCCTAAATGTTGAGGGGAAGGTAACACAACCTATGTTAAAAAAAAAAAAAAAAAAAAAATAAAATAAAAAAAAAAATAAAATAAAAATTATGGAAAAAAAAGAAAAAAAAAAAAAAAAAGAAATGTTCTCCTTTACATCCCTATCAGCAGCTAAAATATCAGATATACAAATTCAAGCTAGTTTTTGATTTATGAATTTTTAAAGTTGACTACTTTAGCATGGAGGAATAGAACTTCCATGTTAAATTAGTCAACTTTAAAAATTCATAACTCAAAAACTAGCTCAAATTTGGATATCATGTGTGGGATTTTTTTTTTTTTTTTTTTTAACATTGGGCATAGGCATATTACCTTTCCCTTAAAGCCCTGGACACTTGAACTTCAGTTTTTGTCAGTTAACTTTATTAACTGCCTAGTGGTGAGAGGCGAAGCTTTTTAACTGCACTAGTGGTGAGATTCAAGCTTTTAACGTGCAGCTAACTAACATTCAAGTTCCTGACAGCAAGCCCTTCAGCTTCAGGTAGTCTACACTAGAGTGGTGTTACCAACATACTACCTGCTTGGCCCCGCCAAACAAATTAACAAACGATTCCCCTGAACTAAACTGCAGCCAATCAGAAAAAATGGGAAAATGGATTTTGTTAAGGGTAAGGTAACGCCACCAATGTTAAAAA
Source organism: Siphlonurus alternatus (assembly GCA_949825025.1). Classification (NCBI taxonomy): domain Eukaryota; kingdom Metazoa; phylum Arthropoda; class Insecta; order Ephemeroptera; family Siphlonuridae; genus Siphlonurus; species Siphlonurus alternatus. Next base: position 34,794,004 of record OX463788.1, read on the forward strand.
AAACCCCTCTCACAAAAATTCTGAAAAAAATTTAAAATGTTCTCCTCTACACCCCCTATCAGTAGCTAAAATATCAGGTATACAAATACGATCTAGTTTTTGAGTTATGAATTTTTAAAGTTGACCAATTTAACATGGGAGTTTCATTTCTCCATGTTAAAGTAGTCAACTTTAAAAATTTATAACTCAAAAACTAGATCGTATTTGTATACCTGATATTTTAGGTACTGATAGGGGGTATAGAGGAGAACATTTTAAATTTTTTTCAGAATTTTTGTGAGAGGGATTTTTTTTAACATTGGTGGCGTTACCTTACCCTTAATTTATCACCTCGGTGTGTATCATATAACTACCAAAATATTTGATCACCATATAAACTTTTGACTAAATAGGGGGTATTGTTCTCAAAAGACCAATGTTAAATGCAGCGCTCCATTGCACCTCAAGTAACTACACACTACGCATGATGAAATTATTAAATTTTCATTAGGTGATAGAGGAACACGTATAGAATTTTTGGTGAACTCAACTTAAAAATTTGATAAATCTACCTTAACCATAGCATTACCAAAAGGAGGCGGGAGGGGGTCAAGACAACCTCTAACTCTTCTCAAGCAAAAAAAAAAAAAAAAAAAAAAAAAGGTGGAAATATTGATCTAAAATATCCTGAAAAAATTTGTATGTTAGCCACGAGGAAAAACTTTAACTATTTCTTTCATGCGTGATTTAAGGATTTATGTCACCGCGGTGCAGTGGCCATTGCCCAATATTTTTCGATGATAAACTGAAAATATTTTTAGGCCATAAAATAAAGGACAAAATAACTGTTGGTTTGCTGATTTACAAGAACAACAAATTCGGTGAAGCGTTTGAGTAATTAATTTTTTCGTATGAAAAAGATACTCATTTGACTAGAAGTCACAGAGTCCCCCTTCAAATCAATGCTGAATATCTCAACAATTTCACCAAATTTGGTATAATTTTTTCCATGGAAACTTATTTCATGGCGTCAGGAGGGTTCGCTGAAAATTTCAGAGTGGTTCACCATCTACTAAGCAAGCCCACTGACATTAATCCTTAAATAGCTGCTCATTTTGACCCCCCCCCCCTCCGGTATAGCGTGTGATGACAAAATTGCTTGGTAATGCTAGGGTTAAATTCCAAGACAGAATTGTCAAAAATGGTTTTGAAAGGCTTGTGTCTGAGATTTAAGTTTACAATATAGTTATAAGCTAAAAATATTTTCTTGAAATATCTTATTTTAATATACGGGTCTTTCACCATACGTCACAAAGCAATATGACGTCACAATTGTGTAGGCAAAACATTGTCAGCGGCATAGCAGATACGTGTTAAAGTTGGTCTCGAAATTAATTTCTCCTGACTATTCGCATAATTTTTCATATAATTTTCTTTCATAAATGGTGACAAAAAGAACCAGTGTTAGTGAAAAAAAAAAATATTTGGCGACCAAAACCATAATTAGAAAAGAGATATTGTGAGTTATGTTAACACGCACAGCATAGGATTTTAGGGTTTTCTGCCTACATCCCGAAGATCTTCGGGCGGCTACGGGCGTCTCCGTCAGTGTCCGAGCTACCCAAAATGTAAACAAGAAACTCCTCTATTGTTGGCTGAAAATTAACTTTGAAAAACCATTGATGGGACCTTCATGTAATCAGTGTGATAAAATTGCGATAAATATGATATAAATTCCTTGCATTCATTCAAAATACAATTTAAGTTAATGATATGCATGCCTCAATGCATGGTAAATAAGGAGCAGCATTTACTACATATGTATTTTTTTATTGTAGCCACTTACCCTAGCAAAATCAAAAGCATAGCGGTATATACTTTTGAACAGAATTGTGTCTTTGAGCAGGGACCTCAAAAAATCCAACTTATCACTGAGTTTTTCCTTTGAGTCACACCTGCAACAAAATTCAATTAGTGGGGAAAAAAACAAAATAAATAAATAAATAATTAAATGCAAAACTGCGTTTACAGTATTAGAGAAGAATTATCCATTGCTAAATTTACAGTGCCTTATTCAGATAATAAGTAATCTTGATTTTGTAAGTACAATATTGAAGCAAGCGGAATATGTAAGAATCAGGTGCTGCGTAGGTCTATTAGTGGACGTCCGAGGTAATAATGCTGCGTAATGTTATGTATGCATGTATATTGGATATTGGAGGAAGCAAGGGGGAGGGGGGTTAAATAATGTGTATATATATAAAAAAAGGAAAATGTTTCCCAAAAGGTAACTGCAAAAGGCAAAAGCCTAAACACAAAATGTTTTGCAAACTATTTCAAATATTGAGCAAAAAGAAAACATAATCAGCTTTAGTGTAAAATTAAAATTTGAATTTACACAAGTAACAAGAAAGTCTCTTAAAGCCATACACCTAATACAATTTATGTAAGCAAAAATATATTATACATTTATTTATTTAGAAAGTCACTGATTCATCATGTTCGTTAAAAGATTGACGTCACCATCAAGAAAGATGGTTCTTTCCATTAAATTCCCATAGCATCCCTTGTATACCTGCTCATTGTTGCTGTGACAATGACGCCTTTGTCACGGAGTTTATACTAGATATATATGGAACTATTTTCTCTCCTCTTCTCTTCTCTGCTTTTTTTTTTTTTTTTATTTTTTTTTTTTAACTTTCCAACTTCAGTGGGTGCAGAATTTTATTGTAAATATTAAAATTAGGCCATTGCCCATGAGATATCTGCTTATTGAACTTATACACATGAACAGCAGCTATTGTCAAAAACATTAAGACACTCCATATGAGCGAGTGTTGAGTAGCCTCCAAGTTTGCTTGCTGATCTCAAGGTCGCTTAAAAAATGGCGACATGGAAATAGAAACTACAAGTCAGAGCATGGGTGAAGTGACTCACAGTATTTCCGGTATCCAGCATTTTCGGTGTAAGACATTTCGGTGTAAGGAATGTTCGGTGTAAGCGTTCGGTGTACGGAACTTTCGGTGTAAAGAGATCTTGGTGAAAGGAAGATTCGGTGCAAGGAATTTTCGGTGTAAGGAAAATTTGGTGCAACGTTAATAAAACTGTTAAATATAAAAAAATGTAATTGTTCTTCAATTTATTAATCCTTTTTTCTATTTGAGGTCAGAATTAGAAGAACTTATGCTATATATATCAAAAGTCAGTATATGTTGTCAATATACAAGTCCTATGAATCACGCAATATTATCATTATTATCAACGAAACATTGTACGGTATATAATATACAATGCAAAATGTGCCAAGTTCTCTCCATGGAGGACGGAAAGCTGTTCACAAGAATTTTACTTACGCGAAAGAAAGGATTTATAAAGGCACGGTAAGATATCTATTAGAAATAAAAAGAAACACGATATTAAATTAAAGGCTAAATCATTTTGAAACACATTACTGCACGCAGCCGGTAAAATTGTAAATACGGTAATTCAATAATTGGGTTCACAGCTTCAGTAGTTAATATAATATCAATTAAATTTTTATTTTGGTTGATTTTCATTTTATTAATGATTTAATGATATATATTATTTTTACTCATTGATAATAACTCTGACTTATGCTGTATAAATATTATTTAAATGTATTTAATATGAAGTTATTATGCGTGATACGTAGTTGTTTCATGTAGAAAATTTGCCACATTTTAAATTAAAAAATAATTCAAAATAAATTGTGTCAGTTTGTAAAGAACTATCATTATTATTATCAGGGAAATGTAAGATTTTTGAAAAAATAAAATTTATAACTCTCTTTAACAACATGTTATGTACTGTATTAATATTATTATTAATATTATTATTATTTTTTTGAAACACGAAAGCTGATGTAAAAAAAAAAAAAATCAACAATCGACCTCTTGAAAACTCACCTAAAAGCATTATTATATTATTATATGACGAAAAAAATTGTCATTTCATAAAAAAAAAAAAAAAATACTATTTGCACCGAATTTTCCTTACACCGAGATTTCCTTGCACCGAATCTTCCTTTCACCAAGATTTCTTTACACCGAAAGTTCCGTACACCGAACACTTACACCGAACATTCCTTACACCGAAATGTCTTACACCGAAAATTCCTAGAATCAGTATTTCCCTCACTCTCCTCTGGGCCTGGTACATCATATAGAGGAGGAAGTCGAGAGCTCTATCTCTTAAAATAAGCGAGTAACTGCCAAGGCAAGTCCTACCAGCTAAATTTGGTTTTAATCGATCACAAGTATCATCAGGACCTCCCAAATCAAAATTGCAAAAAATTGCTCCATGGCAACATCCCGCAATGGACAACATACATGAAATTTTTTTATTGCAGAAATGAATAGAGGGTACCAAATTATGCTACTCTGAATTCTTTTAGTTTTTTTTGAAGCCCAGAACTATTTTTAAATAATTATTGAAAGTGCGGCCACGCCCCCTGGAGGCGTCAATAGGCGTCCAGTCTCTATCCTTTTTATTAAGGCTGCAGGGGTGCCAACTGAAATCACAGGACTTTCAATAATTATTTAAAAATAGTTCCGGGTTTCAAAAAAATCTGAAAAAATTCAGAGTACATAATTTGGTGCCATCTATTCATATCTGTAATAAACTTTTTTCATGTATGTTGTCCATTACAGGTTTTTTGAGTAAAATAAGCAGTACCAACAAAAAATTACCACGCAGTTCAATATGAAAATAAAACTCCAACAAAAATATAATTAGAATCCCCTGATCATGTACTTTCAGAATATATCCATGTTTATTATATAAAATGTAATTATGAACCCTAATTAATTAATTTTCTGAAATTTTGTAATTTTTGGATTATGTTTTTTTTAGATTATTTGGCAAACTAATGTTTTTAGGGGAAAATGTTTCATTCAAAAGTTGTAGACAATGAAATTACAAATAATAGGCCTGTTCGTAAACCCTGCTCGGTGTACACTTTCTGCACCCAATCGACCTTATGTACATGCGATATAAGGTCGATTGAGTGTAGAAAGTTTACACCGAGCAGGGTTTACAAACAGGCCTATTAATATGTATAATTTTTCAATTTTGGATAGGCCGATTTTGAATTATGGGTTTTTCCCTTTCTCACGCGCTCACTGCTGGGCCTGCACGCACGCTGCTATAATATGCATGAATTGCCATAACTTGGTAGCATGGTATCCATGCTTGGTAGTATGTGGAGATTTCACTGCAATTTTTTTAATACAACAACAGTATTGAAAAACCTACAAAACAAATTTGCCCCCCCCCCCCCCCGCCCCCAATTTTTTTTTTTTTTTACTTTTTTTTTAACAAATTTTAATCAAATTAGCGAAATTAGTTCTTACTGCTAGTATATACTTATGATACGTAAAATATTAATGAATAGTATAATTTGACATATTATTAAAGCTGTGAAATATACAATTTTTTAATCTAATATATTGTAATTAAAAAATATTCGTGCTATAAGATTCAGTAAAATAATTTAAATGCATTTTCATAATAAGCAATTTTTACTTCTTTAAGTAGCAGGCCTGGCACTTGGCAGTCTGCTGACCATTAAAAATGAGCACCAAAATAATATTTCGTTCTTCATATAAATTCATTAATTGGTTCATTCTGAATAATATAGAACCTATTGTAAAAACACATTTTTTTCCCACATATAGGATTCCATAAACTTGATTAGTCACATCGGAAGGACACCAACACACTTAAAATAAATTAAATGCTCTTCATATTTTAAAAATTACTAAATTGTAGCAAAGAATCTTTTTAGTTGTCAATGTAAGTATTTGTAAATGTTTTGTGTCTTATAAATAGCCTGCATGAGAAAACATTTTGCTCCTAAGGGGAAATTTATGTTATTTAGTGGGAAAGTGTATCAAACTCTTATTTAATTTTTCTTACAGTGATAATAAATTAATTCGTACCTAATGCTGCGATATGCCTTGTTGATATAATGGGGATATTTTTGAACTATATAGTAGGTTGTGAGAATCTACAAAATAAGGTAACAATATTTGAACACATGATTGTTATGCTATATTATACCACATAATAGAACTGGTAATTATTACTTATGTTGTTACTTGCATTGATTAAAATATATATTTATAAATAGTTTTGCTTAAAATTAAAAGCACGTACATACACACTATACACACACATGTGTGTATGTTAATAAAATAATATTACATCCAACTTCGAAGAGGTTGCAGAGATGGAACCAATAGAAGATTTCAATATAATATATGTATATGTATAATTTGCAATGGTACTTGCAGCCCGTTGCTTGCAAAAAAATTACGTCATAAACTCACAAATAAATCAATTGACTGCTTGATAAATGCCACTACATAGAAAAGATGAGGCTGCGACACACATTCATAAAGTCAAAAATAAAGCAAATAGACTCGATTGTATAAATTTCACTTTTCTTGACGCTCATCACATATTTCTTTGGAAAGGAGGCAAGTATAGCAAAAAAACGGAGACTTGAAAGTGAAGCATTAATTGAATGTGCAACCTGCATCAAAGCGCATAGCAAGGGAAGATTTGACTGGAACTTTGCTTCATATATTATATATATATGTGGAAAATTGGAAATTGGAAGACAAAAACATGAAAATCGTCCCACATTAGTAAAAATATGAAGCCCGAACCGATTCATGCTAATATATTAAATTGTATTAAATCAGCTGAGATTAAAAAAAAAAAAAAAAAAATGATGTAGTATATGAACCTAGAGTGTAATAATCACGTTAATACTTTAATTATGAATTATTAAATATAACAATTATAAATCTGTTGCAAATATTAGACCAAAAATTGTAAATATATAGCTTTAGTGTACATGTACATTGTAAAGAGGCTCTTTGTAGGGCCCACACAACTGCTATAATATACAAAAAAGTACAACTCGTATTTTACAAGTATACCCAATCTTTGCAGTTATATACGTGGGTTCTGCAATGTTCTATGCATTAATGACTTTAAAGTCAGGCGCGGATCCAGAAAAAAAATTCGGGGAGGGTCATCTTCATAAGGCCAACCTAAAAAAAAAATAGATTGGGGAAATGCGTACATTGTATACGTTAATTAAATCCAAATTTTCGGAAGAAGGGAGGGCGGCCCCCCAGCCCCCCTCTGGATCCGCGCCTGTTCAATAATTATTGAAATATTGATTCATTTATTCTATTGAAGTAAGCCCAGTTAGTGAAAATATATATTCAAAGGTGATTACAACTTTCATAATCTAAAAATTGTAATACAGTCAACCGGGGTAACATTGAAGGGTTTTTACTACCTTTCTGATCATAACTTTTAAAAAAAAAAATTCTGGCAAATAAAAAAATTACCAGTTGTGTAACTTAGCTAGAGATGTCTAAAAATGTTTGTAAAATTTTTTTGCCCCAATTATTAACTGTAAAAAAAAATTAAAACAAGCCCTTCAAAGTTACCCCGGCAATGGGGTAACATTGAAGGGCCTTGCGGACACTTATATTCAAGCAACTTAAAAGTGTAATTTTTTTATTAATGTGTCCTACCATGTAATTTACTGTTCTGGACATATTTTTCAGTAACTTAGTAGCATATTAAACCATTATTTGCAGTTAATTAAAGGTTAATTAGATAATTAATTACAGTAATTAATTAAAATCCTCCAAATATTTTAAACATTCATTTTATTTATTTATTTTTTTCTCTCTGAACATATTGGGGGGCATTCACAAAGCACTTTAACCCCAACTTTGGCCCCAAGTTTTATCCCTGGCACTAAACATGGTGCAAAACCAGGGGCTAACCATGTCTAGCTCCTAGTTTAGTACCAGGGATAAAACTTGGGGCTTAAGTTGGGGTTAAAGTGCTTTGTGAATGTCCCCCATTGTGTCATATATGTTTACAAACATTGGTAATTTTATAAGAATGCAGAAGAATTTAAAAAGTTAAGCTGAAACTTTTTAGAAATTTCTTCTCTTCATGTTCAGGCTTGAACTGGCATCATTTCCGGAACAGTATTCAGATGGTTAACAGAGAACTTGAAGTCCTTGGTCAGTTTTGGCTGTTCAATTATGAACATATAGTTGATCCATTTTGAATATCACAATACATCTTCTTTAACTTGACAAGCAGATAAGTTCCAGAGGTGAAGCCTCAGTTCCGTCGCTAAGTCGCTAATCCTAGTGACGAGCTCATTTAATAAAAATAATTAATAATAATTAATTTAAAAATAAAAACAGGGTCATGTTTTTTTTTTTTTTTTTTTTTTTTGTTTTTTTGTCACTATAATCTGTGTTATTCCCATTTGTAATTTTTTGTCATCATTGTTTGAGCTCTTTTTGTCATTCACACTCTGATCACTTACTCTTGACTTTGCAACAGACGAGGAATCTCGACACTCTTCACTCTTATATACCTAGTGCCATCTTTAGGCAAGGGAGGGGAGGGGTCATGCATGGTTGGGATCATTCGTGTTAACTAAATATACCACCCATTGCCCCTCCATCTTCCATAACCCCACCAGACTCAGCTGACTCACTCTGACTTCAGACCTGGAGAAATGTGCTGGAGACACACTTTTACCTGATGCCACCTGTAGACAGGGGGGAAGGGGAGGGAGGGGGAGTCCATAGTTTAGGTCACCTCTAGAATAGTTCTTAAGTTCAAAAAACTCCCACCCACTGCTCCTTCTAGTCCCTGTACCCCTCCATCCCAAGACTTTTAGCGGACTCACTCTGACTTTCATACTCCGACGAGGAGCAATATAACTTGATCGAGGCAGTGGCTTGGTTGCCTGGTTCTACTTGAAGGCAAAAGGGTTCCATGGGAGGGGTGGAAGGGGGGGGGGTGATGGCTAGGTGACCTACTGGTAGGTCTAAATTTTCATCAGTGCAGTCTTGATTGTATACACTCTTTGTATTTGTTGACCTCTTCTGTACTCGAATCAGGCCTACCGGTAGTGTGTAAGAGATTTCTTAATGAATCTGAAATTAAAATTTAATTAGTATGATTGTAGTTCTGTTCTAACCTTTATCATAAAATTAATAAATTAATTTAACAGTAACTGAGTCTTAAAAATGTTCAGGCATGAAATGAGACAAATATAGTTTTAATGTCAAACAATAGTACAGTACCGGTTATTACAGGTAATGGCATAGACAATCCCCCCCCCCTCCCCCCCAATTGATGTTGTGGTACAAAGAGAAATGCATGGGCAATGGGTGGGTTCACTTTCCCCTACTCACTTCTCATGGGAGAAACATTCTGAAAGATGGAAGATTTTTTTTGGAACTTTTTTCTGGCTCCGCCACGGAGTACCGGACCAGAATAAAGTGCTAAAAATCATTGCGGTGGACTTAAAAGAGAAAAAAGTAGTTCAAAATTAATTGAAATGTATGATGCAATGATATATAGTATGATTTGTGCACTAAATTTTGTATCAGATTCTTTTTAAAGCTTCATTCAAGTAAATAGTGATGTTCTCTAAAGCCCTTCAAATTTACCCCGCCGAGCCCTTCAATGTTACCCCATTGAAAGTAAAAATTCATAAAAAAAAAAAGTTACAGGAAAAATTTCAAATCCTTTGGTACATGTGTTAAGAAGGGTTGAAATATAACACTGAATAGCATTACAAGTTCCAACTTGTATTTGCTTACCTTGTGGATGGCTTATTTCCAGACTTCTTATTTTGGTCACATTTTTCATTCTTCAGTAAAAAAAATAATTATCTCCAATTTATCAGCTGCAACCCTTAAATCTATTTTTCTCTATTAGCTAATAACATGTTCCTACCATATAGTGAGAAAAAACTTCAGTGTACACATTAGATTGGTCTATAAAAAATTACAAATCTTTATTTTCCTCATTTTCAAAGTTACCCCGGGCTTTCAAAGTTACCCCGGTTGACTGTAAAAGTTTAAATTCAGTTATTAAAGTCTGAATTTCACACATGCAGCTTCAATAATATGCCAAATTATCAAATTATACTATTCGTTAATATTTTACGTATCATAAGTATATACTAGCAGTAAGAACTAATTTCGCTAATTTGATTAAAATTTTAAAAAAAAAAAGTAAAAATTTGGGGGGAGGGGGGGCAAATTTTTAATTTTGTTTTGTAGGTTTTTCAATACTGTTGTTGTATTAAAAAAAATGTAATGAAATCTCCACATACTACCAAGTTATGGCAATTCATGCATATTATAGCAGCGTGCGTGCAGGCCCAGCAGTGAGCGCGTGAGAAAGGGAAAAACCCATAATTCAAAATCGGCCGATCCAAAATTGAAAAATTATACATATTATTATTTGTAATTTCATTGTCTACAACTTTTGAATGAAACATTTTCCCCTAAAAACATTAGTTTGCCAAATAATCTAAAAAAAACATAATCCAAAAATTACAAAATTTCAGAAAATTAATTAATTAGGGTTCATAATTACATTTTATATAATAAACATGGATATATTCTGAAAGTACATGATCAGGGGATTCTAATTATATTTTTGTTGGATTTTTATTTCCATATTGAACTGCGTGGTAATTTTTTGTTGATACTGCTTATTTTACTCAAAAAACCCGTAATCGCGGGATGTTGCCATGGAGCAATTTTTTGCAATTTTGATTTGGGAGGTCCTGATGATACTTGTGATCGATTAAAACCAAATTTAGCTGGTAGGACTTGCCTTGCCAGTTAACTTTATTTTTCTCTTATCTATTCCTCCTCTAATACAGAATGTTGTCATTCCATGCAACCTCGAACTTGGTAAGTGAATCCTTGGTGGCTACTGGTACACTCACTCAGACCAAGTCATTTGTCATTTTAGACCATTACTGTATAATGTTTATATATGCTTTAATGTTGAACTTTCCATTTAAGATAAAACTGAATGTCTTAATTAACATGAATAATGTCCATTAATAATGGACAGAATTGCCTAAAAATTGAAACTTCATAATGACTTTATACACAGGGTACATAGGGTGGAGGAGGGAGTGGGAGAAAAATATAATTTTTTATTTATGTAAAAATATTTAAAGTAGAGTGTCTATCACAGGGTGTATACCATTATTCCCAAATGAAATTCCATGAGTTTTCCAGGTTTTTCCAGGGAATTTAAAAAAATTCCAGGTATTTTTTTAGCGTTCAGGAGGGGGTGGGGGAGGAATATTATATAAAAATTTACTTGAACCATTTAATTTTTTAAGGTATCGTTTAAGGATTTTAAATTCCTTAAGGAAAAAAAAAAATCTTGACATTTTATATTTTGTTTTTCTTAACAACTATAAATCCATAATTTATCAATTGAAAGATACAGATCATGAAAAAAAAAAAAAAAAAATGCTACCCAGTATAAAAAAAAAAAATAACCAAACACAGTATAATACACGTATAAAAAAAAATTGCGAGCGTAGCGAGCAACTTTTTTGACAGTTAGAAAATTTTAATGCTCAAATTTTGGATGAAATTATAATTAATAAAATACAATCTTTTCATCAATTATACTGTATATGATTATATAATATATACTAAATTTATACTTTAATCTAATGATGATAATAATAATAGGGAACGTTAAAAATCGCAAAAATAAATAAATAAATAAAATAAAAAAATGAAATTGACTTGTCTGATGACACTATAACACCAATATATTATAGTTATCATAAATGGTGCATGCATGAATGTAATGCAGATCATGCAACTCGATTTCATTTTACAAAAGAAGTAAATTTGCAAAATACGTTTTGTGGTTACTACACAGCATTTAGAATATTTAGATAGAGGGAACTAGATTTAAAATTTTCCTAAATTTTTGAAAAATGTTTTAGTGTCCTAATTTATGGTTCCTAAATTTCTGAATTTTCAGGGAAATGTTTAAAAAAAAAATAAAAAAAATCCAGCAATAATGCATTGATATAACTTTAACTTCAATATAATTTTATTCGGGTCTGTTTAAAAACTTTTATTATAAGTACATTTTTTTTTCAGTGTTCAGTGTCATTTCAATGAAAAAAATATTAATTTTAAAAGTCCCACTTAAAATAAATTTTAGTCCGGTTTGAACCGTGTGAATTGAATGTGATAAAAATTGCTGGAATTTTTATTATTATTTTAAACATTTCCCTGAAAATTCAGAAATTTAGGAACAGAGCGGTCTTGAACAGAGTGGTCTTCTATATATGTATGAGACCGCTCTGTTTAGGAACCATAAATTAGGACAAATTTTTTTTTTAAAAAATTTAGGTTAAAATTTTCAATTTAGTTCCCTCTATCTAAATGCTTGAAATGCTAAATATTGTGTTCACTGAATTTTTCAAAAAAAAAAAAAAAAAAAAAAAATGCTGCAAAAATTGTGTACACGAGGTATGATCAATAAAATAAAGTGAGCTCACGCCGCGCGTACAGCAACATAGCGTTGTTTCCTAGTTTTTAAGCATGACGTTTACAGTGCCATAATTTTTACTTTAATTTTTTGTGCTTGAATATGTTAAATTATAATAATTTATAATGATCTCTTGTATATATTTATGCTTTCTCATCAAACGATTAACTTTTTTAAAGTAATATTCGCGTAAATTGCCTATCTTTTAATTACACTACGTACTGCATGCATGGTCACTTGCATTGTTAAAAATAATATAATTATATTTTTCTGGTTTATAATTAAAGTTGTTTTAATTGAAGGAGTATTTTTAGTTACAAATTAATATTTGAAACATTCATATACTTTTCAGTAAATATATTTAAGGGTAAGGTAACGCCACCAATGTTAAAAAAAATCCCTCTCACAAAAATGTTCTCCTCTATACCCCCTATCAGTACCTAAAATATCAGGTATACAAATATACAAATACGATCTAGTTTTTGAGTTATGAATTTTTAAAGTTGACCAATTTAACATGGGCGTTTCATTTCTCCATGTTAAAGTAGTCAACTTTAAAAATTTATAACTCAAAAACTAGATCGTATTTGTATACCTGATATTTTAGGTACTGATAGGGGGTATAGAGGAGAATATTTTAAATTTTTTTCAGAATTTTTGTGAGAGGGATTTTTTTTTAACATTGGTGGCGTTACCTTACCCTTAACTATTCGTCCGAAATATTGACGTCAATATAATACGCGCGCGATCTCTCGTAAATCGCGATCTTTTTACGTCACGCTTTTGCACACGATTTTTTCCCATTTTCATCTCCAATACTTGAAAAAATTATTTAATTGATTTGAATAAATATTAGAACTTGACAAAAGATTAAAAAAACAAAACGGTATCAAGATTTTCGGCAACAATATTACATAATTAAGAAAATGGTTACTGAAAAATGTGATAATTCCAGTTTTTTTGACATTTTTTTCGAAATTCCATGATTTTTCCCGGTTTTTCCAGAGGGTTTGAAATTCCATGATATTTCCCGGTATTCCAGGTTTTTTCAGATGGTATACACCCTCTATCAGCTGATGCCAAAAAATGAAAACTGAGTTAGTATTTTTTTAAAATAGTTCCAGTGCTCCTACAAGTGGAACCGAAATCCAAATAAAATCCATCTCATATAGTTTCTTGAGAAAAAAATTCCGAAGTCAGAGTAAACGCTTCGCTTAACATGGGGTCTTACCTAAAAATGACCCTCGAATATCTAAAAAAAATACACCGTTAGGTGGTATGAAAAAAAATATGACGATGTTGTATGACCCCAGCTTTAACAGAAAAACGAATAAAAAAAATTTCGCTAGAATCCATTTTCCCGTAAAAAAATCAAGAAAATTTCCCATGTTAATTCCCATAAGAGTTTTTCGTGATTTTATGGCGAGAAAACGGATTCTAGAACGTATGTTTTTTAAACAACTTTTGGTTAAAGCTTGAGCCATAGAATATGGCTATATTTTTTTCATACCACCTAACGATGTATTTTTTCGAGATTTTCGAGGTTGTTTTTTCAGGTAAGGCCCCATGTTAAATGACGAGTTCTCTCTGACTTTGGAATTTTTTTCTGGAGAACCTATGTAAGATGGAATTTTTTGGATTTCAATTCCATATGTAGGAGCACTGGAACTATTTTTAGAAAATACTAACTCGTTTCTTTGATGTCTTTTTTGTAGTAGACACTCTACTTTAAATACAATACAATGTTGAACTAGCAGCAGCATCAACAAATTTACCCAGTATAATATATTTTGCAAGAAACTACAAATGTAAAATAATTTACTTTTCCTGTCTTCCAGCTTCAACTTTAAAGCTATTACTGCATGTAAATATTTAAGAGATTTTCTATAGTCAGATTCTGAGCAATCTGTGGATAACTTGTAAATGATACTCACTGGAGGTCAGTCAATCCACGAAGCCACTCTTGCAGGGAGAAGTAACCCATCTGCCTAGCCCCCATCTTCCAGGCCAGCACCAGCATCACCACGTCCGCAGGGTCCACACCGATGTCATCGCAGAAACGCTCCATACCGTCAGGTCCTACATCAACAAATTAACGTAATGTTAAACAACTTGGTGACTAACCTGTTCTTAACTTTTTTCATTTGAAATACATACAGTATATTAGTTATGGCTCAGCAAATTTTTCTATCATACAGAGAATAGCATAATAACTTTGACTAAAATGAAATTTTATTTTTAAGTTTTGTTCTTAAAATAAACTGCTGAATAGTTGAAAGTGGATGCAGTACATTTTAGTTCATAATACTTATAAATATAATTATATGAATAGGGTTAATTTTAATCAGTTCAAACATTCAAATTTAAAATGTTATTTTTATTATGTTTTGGTTTTCTACTGTACATACCCAGAGTCTCCGGCTCATCTTTCATCACATACTGCTGGAACCACTTCATGCATACTTTCTGGTTGAAGGTGGGGGCCGCTTCGAGCCGAGGGTTGCGTCGCGGGCTGAACACACAATGTTACACAATGAGCTTTACCATGATTAACACACAGAGACTGTCAAGTGTAGTTTATGGACTACTACCTCTGATCCCCCATGCACTTCTCTACACAGGACCAATGCGGGCCCTGACCCAGGCTAGATGATCCTTTTAGCTATCAATTTGCAAAACTAATTCACACAATCATACACTTGATAATTATCACAACTCGTGCTTTATGATGACACAGTTTCGGGTTGTGAATTTTAAGATTTAACAATAATGACAATGCAGAACTGTTCACTAAATAAGAAATTTCAGCAGTAAATTTATTATTATTATTATTATACGAATAAAAGATTTTATATTTTTTCAAGTATTTAAAGAAAATCTGAAATCTCTTGCTTTAACCAGCTGGCCTAAATCCTCTTTCTCACTCTATATTAGACACAGCACTCACTGTGGGCTACAGCTGAGCTTGGCTGAGCTAATAATAACTTGGCACCTGATTGCCATAGTATATTTAAAAAAAAAAAACAAGAGAAAAAAAAACTTGTTTGTTAATACCTCTGAAGAGTATGTTAAGAGCTACCAACATCTAAACAAATAATATAAAATTATTTTTTTTAAATACACACAGAGAATCATGTCAGTTCAGTGTATGTAGGTGAAAAAAAAAAAAATATATATTTTCATACTACTGCAATAACTTGATGTATGTACGTATGTTTTATATCAAGATTTTACATGAGTTAATAATAATTCAACAGGTTTATAATAATGTTATTTATGGATGAATCTAAGTAATTTTAGATCTTCGAACTGGACCCTCTGATGAGGTTTGCAGATAAAACTCGCCATCAATAGGTGGCATACAAAGTTTGAAGTGAATCTGTCTTAAAATTTTGTAAAAAAATTTGAAGTAAAAAACGAAAATTGAGCCATTGTGAGATAATTTCCTCAAACCAAAAGCAATGAAGTCAATGAAGATATTAGCTTTTAATGCTTTAAAAGAAATGATATTTAGTTTTATGGGAGACAAAATATTGATCCACTTAAAGATTAGAAAAGAAAATTCAATTAATAATAATAAAATTAGAAAAAACAAACATGTTTTATATTGTTGTAGTGATCACAAAAGAACACTAACATGTAATGTGTTCACACAAAAAATGCATGCTTCAACCTCTGATTGATTGATTGGTTTGTATTTTGGGGCAATTGACATATTTTGGTCTCGTATGCCTTCATATACGTCTGTCTGCTAACAATTGCTATCCCACTCTTCTTTATGGCATGAAATTCTGGTTATGAACTCTTATTACTTTTCTAGGATCCACTAATAAAAAGAACGAGTTTCAACTTTAAATACAAACAAGAGTGAAGTCAAAATTGATTGTCATCTTGTACGTGCATTTGGTTACCAATAAATATGTACTTTTTTTATTTTAATTTGCTACCAAGAACACATAATAAATTATCAAATATATAAAAAGGCTGAAAAAAATGTTCTGAACTTTTCCCTTCTTGCCCTTTACTTTTAGCAATAATTTAATAATAATAATTGTTTGTTTATTTTAGTTTGCATTTTAAGCCCTGTTATACCAAGGATCTTTTTGTATTCCTTGATGATTTTACGGACCTTGAAGGCACGCGTCCCCTCTTGGCTGCAGCAGTCCTGGCCGATTCTTCCTGTTCATTGCGACGCTTGCCTCGAGGCATGATGCTCAATTCACACACTGTTACTTTTGTTCACTTACAGTCAGTGTCAACCTGCGGCCTGCCCTTGTCCAATGTGTGGTGTCTAGCTTTACACCTACTAAACCACAAACTCCTTTAGGCACACCTGAAACAAGATTTTAAACATAATATATACATATACATATAAATATATATGGTTAAAACCAAGACTACTCAATAAGAAAATGGACGAGGTCAATAGATTTTGAGGAATTTCACACATGTTACACATATGACCTAGGTTGATGAGGTTTGGATATTATTTTTTCAAATTTCAACAAAAAACGAATTTCAGAATTTTTCAAAAAATCAATAGAGGGCAATCTTGAAAGATAAAAAAAATTGTATATCAAATTCTGGTTTACAAAGAATTATAATTTAAATTTCTATAAGTTTATAGTAGATTTGCAAAACTTTTTTGCATTGACGATGTTGACCTTGAAATTTTATTTAGGTCAAACTACAAAAAGCGTATATTTTCAATTCAAAGCACCTAGCTAAAAAAATTCGAGATATAGGTTTTGAAGAAGGCCTATTCTTGTATAATATACCGTTTTCAAATTTATGGCAAAATTCAAAATTTTTAAGTTATGATTTTTTTAATTAATTATTCCGAGGTTTTTTGAAAAAGTTTGTAAATTTTTCCCCCAAAATTTCACATACGTCAACAATTTGACCAAGGTCGATAAAGTTTGAGTATTATTTTTTCAAATTTAAAAAAAAACACGAAATTCAAAATTCAAGTTTTGAAAAAAAGCTCGGAATAATTAATAAAAAAATTGTAACTTAAAATTTGTGAATTTTGCCATAAATTTGAAAACGTGATATTATACAAGAATAGGCCTTCTTCAAAACCTATATCTCGAATTTTTTTAGCTAGGTGCTTTGGATTGAAAATATACGCTTTTTGTAGTTTGACCTCTGACCTTTGACCTAAATAAAATTTCAAGGTCAACATTGTCAATGCAAAAAAGTTTAGCATTTCTACTTCAAACGTACAGAAATTTAAATTATAATTCTAGGTCAACCAGAATTTGAGATACAATTTTTTTTTATCTTTCGAGATTGCTCTCTTTATTGATTTTTTGAAAAATTCTAAAATTCGTTTTTTTTTTTTTTTTTTTTAAATTTGAAAAAATAATATCCAAACCTCATCAACCTAGGTCAGATGTGTAACATATATGTGAAATTCATCAAAATCTATTGACCTCGTCCATTTCTCTATTGAGTAGTCTTGGTTTTAACCATATATATATATATATATATATATATATATATATATATATATATATATATATATGTATACATATATATATATACATATATATATAATACATATAAACCGTGTTTACCCGCCAAGGTAAGAAAGAAAATTGTCAGAGGTTTTTAAAGTTTTCGATGAGGTGGGACTCGAATTCACAGCTCAAGTCATCAGCCTTTACGGCTGGTGTAATATAAGTTAGAGGAGAGTCAGAGATTTGAAGGTCATGCCCAGTGGTCTAATGGTATAAGACGCAGATCCGCGAGTGACTTGAGATGTGGGTTCGAGTCCCACCTCGACGAAAACTTTTAAATTCTGTCAATTTTTTTTTTTACCTTGGCGGGTAAACACGGTTGGGTTAAAAATTATTAAAATCACCGCCAAAGATTGTGTAAGTTGTTAAAACTTACTTATATTCATATTCAATTATATATATATATATATATATAATATATATATATATATATATATATATATATATATATACACACACACACACACACACACACACATACATTAGTACAGGATGTATAGTGCAGTTTGAACTGTACTCTTGGATGGGGAGAATGATAGCAGCATATTAGCATAAGAAACAACTACGATACCATCATTCTTTATTTACTAATTCCAAGCTCAGTGTCAAAAACTTGTGATAAGAATCACTACAGTACAGTACTTATGGCTAAAAAAATATGACATGGCTTCTCCTTCTCATCACCACTTTCTGACCCACTGAATGGACAACATACACGATTTTTTTTACTGCAGAAATAGAGGGTGCAAAGTTATGCTATTGTAATTTTTTTTTCAGATTTTTCTAAGCCCAAAAAGTATTTGAAGTATTTCTAAAATGTTGGACAAAATTTGGATTTGAAACCATATCCCTTTTAGTACCTATCCTTTTAATGAGAAGGATTATTGATGCCTCTCTATGTACTTTCAATATATATTTTTTAAAATAGTTCCCGGACTCTAAAAAATCTGAAAAAATTCAGAGTAGCATAACTTTGCACCCTCTATCCATCTCTGCAGTGAAAAAAAAAATCATGCAAGTTGTCCATTCAGTCATCAAGAAAGTAATTATTATATTTAATAACATTTGACAATTTGATATTTTCGTAAACAATAACAACAAAGTTTCCAATGTCTCATTTTAACATTTCTAAAATTATATAGCATTGAGATTATTCAGAATAACACCTAAACACCAAAATTGTGTTTATCATCTTTTCTACCTAACATTGAAATTGCTACGAATCATTACTAACGGCATCTGAACTGTCAGTGTTCTACCTCAGGGTATAATGTATGTCAAACATACATAACAACGTTCCTTCATACAGGTTAAGACATGCTTGCATTTGGTGCATCAATTTTGGTAACTTTTTAGGCCCCATTGCACCGCGAAATTTCAAAAAAAGCATTGCATGATGGGCGCATTCAAAGTGTCACGGTACAATGGGCCTAAAATACTTGAACGTGATTGGCTAAGCCCTTTAACATTGGTCCAATCGGTGGCTTAACCTGTATAAAGGAAATGTACCGTTGATACATAATGGAGAAGTCCCAAACATGAGACAACACAACCTTAATGCAAAGCTAACACCAACTCAATAAATCCCAAAATTAGTGGCTCTTTTTTAAAAATATATCTAGTTCTCTTTCACATGGACCAAAATAATAATAATTTATTTCTTATGGGATTTCCAGAAAAAATTCAAATTACACTATAAATGCTTCATGTAACTTGAGGCTTACCTGACAAAGCTTCTCGATTTACTCAAAGAAATTTCGTGAATAGGTGGTATGAGAGAAAAATAGCATGAACATTGTTCAAGCTTTCACCAACATTTAAAATAGTTTTATCATGGAACAAAAAACAAGACATTTTATAATGTTAAGGGTAAGATAATGCCACCGATGTTAAAAAAAAATCCCTCACACGAAAATTCTGAAAAAAATTTAAAATCTTCCCCTATCAGTAGCTAAAATATCAGGTATACAAATACGATCCAGTTTTTGAGTTATGAATTTTTAAAGTTGACTAATTTAACATGGAAGTTTCATTTCTCCATGTTAAAGTAGTCAACTTTGAAAATTTATAACTCAAAAACTAGCTCGTATTTGTATACCTGATAATTAAAGGAAACTGTTTCCGTACTAAAATTATTATTATTATTTTTTTTTGGTTAAAGCTTGAGCACTTAATTTCTTTCGTGACACCTAAACTCGATTTTTTTTTCCGAACAAACAAAGGGTTTTTCTCAGGTAACGATAAATGACATTGTGTAAATTTGATTTCAGTTAAGGGTAAGGTAACGCCACCAATGTTAAAAAAAATCCCTCTCACAAAAATTCTGAAAAAAATTTAAAATGTTCTCCTCTATACCCCCTATCAGTACCTAAAATATCAGGTATACAAATACGATCTAGTTTTTGAGTTATAAATTTTTAAAGTTGACTACTTTAACATGGAGAAATGAAACTCCCATGTTAAATTGGTCAACTTTAAAAATTCATAACTCAAAAACTAGATCGTATTTGTATACCTGATATTTTAGCTACTGATAGGGGGTGTAGAGGAGAACATTTTAAATTTTTTTCAGAAGTTTTGTGAGAGGGATTTTTTTTAACATTGGTGGCGTTACCTTACCCTTAAAAATTGAAGAGCATCAAAACAATTTTTTTAGAAAATACTAACAAAATATTTTAGGGCTATTGAGCTCTACTTTAAGCAGCAGAAGGATTAAATACTGTAAATAGAGGACTAAACTTTAAATCTTAACAGAGTGTTCTTTATTAGCAGAGCAATGTTGTATGTTGCCTAAACTGAAATACTGTACATGTGTGTACTTTTAGTGGTTATCTTTTTGCTTCTGGGACAGTAATTAATACTGTGGCTACATAGTCTTGTTAAATATATTGCATTTTCTGTTCATTCTTTTTTTCCAAGGGAAAGGGAGGGGGGGGGGAGGAGGTTGAATAGTTGGTGCATTGCTAGTCAACAAATGAATTGCATCAGACAATTTGCATTATTTTATGATTTAAGTTACACAGTGAGGATATTCAGTTATAGTAATATTTTTAAATATGTATTCACATACATGTATATATAACCATTTTTCTACACCAATAGAAGAAAGGATATACTAGTTCTCTGAAATACCGCTGATATACTAAAAAAATGTCTGCAAAGCAAAGGACAAATTCTTTAATAAATT
Organism: Siphlonurus alternatus; assembly: GCA_949825025.1. Classification (NCBI taxonomy): domain Eukaryota; kingdom Metazoa; phylum Arthropoda; class Insecta; order Ephemeroptera; family Siphlonuridae; genus Siphlonurus; species Siphlonurus alternatus. The sequence goes on from OX463788.1 coordinate 34,815,106, forward strand.
CTTACTAAAAAGAGGTTTGCAAGTTTATAGCATGTTCAGATGAAGATACTGCCACTGCTTTGGCTCAAAAACGATTGCATTACGTACATTCAACTATGTGATAAGCACCAGAAGATGACCTGCGACCTTACCATGACTACATGCTTTATGATAATGTATGACACAGGGTGTGTGCTATGTGGAAATATTTAATGATTGAAGTAGGAAAAATTACTTTCAACCATTCAACCTACTTTGTGTAATGGAATATATGAGGTCAATCACACTTTGTTTCTATCTTCAACCATGTCTTGCCCTCACTATGGCATAAAACTAAGCACTGTTATGTGCCTGCCACATGTTATATTGTAGAATACGAAAAAAATATATAAAAATTAAAAAAAAAAAAAAAAAAAAAAAGGTGGTCTTCATAGAATCATGTAGGAGTGCTTCATTAGATTATATTGATCTTGTTATGCACTGGATATGTAAATTAAATATATAATCATCAAATTATCAAGATTTCTTGGGTTGATATTTGGTAATGAAGGAACAGTAAATTTATTATCTTTGCATAATTTATGGAGAATACTGATTGCAAGCAATTCCCCGAACAAAAATTATAAAATGACATTTGTCTACAATGAAGTGTATTCTTACTTCAGTATAATACAAGTTTTAATGAAAAAGTGTACTTGACAAATGAGGCAAAACGAGGAAAAAAATATGATAATAGTTACGGAAATAAATGATCAATATATATTTAATGTGGAAGACATAATACAGGTTTGGAACTTGATTTATAAGAGTACATTTTCGTGAAAATTTTGCAGCAGAGGAACTAAATAGATGGAAAATTCAGCAAGTCATTAAATCAAGGAAAAGATAAAAGATAGGAGTTTTAACAAAAGAAGTAACAATAATAATATTAAGTGAGATTTTTCGTACCGTAACATCCACTGTACTGATCATTTTCATCACATTCTTTTATAGGTAAAACAATTTATATAAAGACAAAATTTGCATTCATGATATGATTGCCAAGCTTAAGCTGTTTGCACACTTGAAAGCAAAATTTTGTGTTTGCTTATTGTGGTGTTCTATTCATCAATTTTGGTCCTCCACCAGAAAAGTTTTTTTTACCCAGGCATGCTGTAGTGTAGTACTGCTAAAAGATATGGGGGAGGATCTTTATGGGGGTAAATTATTATTATTATTATTGTTTTATATTGTATATGTATTGATCAAAATGTTATCCACATGCATATAGCCTTGAATATGTACACTTGTCGCATTCTAATTTGCAGCCTTGTTAATTACCATGCCCAGTGTTATACTTATGGGACATGGTGATTGACAAGGCTACAATGGGAAATTTTCCAAGAAGACGAGTGTAATACTCTACTATTGCAGTACTGCAGGAACCCCAATTACTAGTCAATTAAAAAATAAATAAATTCTTGTTTATTTTTCTCAGATTGAAAATAATTCAATAAAAAAACTCAGTAGTCTAACAAAAATTCAGCATACAGTCTTTCATGTGAGAGTTTACATCTGAAAATTTCTGGAAATGAAACAGTTTCCATTTGCTTCTGATTTTTCAATTGCGGACCACACAATTGCAAATGAAAGCACTAAATACGTAATTTAAGTCTTTTCCGGCAATATTTTAGACGCTTGAAAGAATGTATCTGCTAGTGAAGTCAGTTAAATTCCTGACTACTGTACTGTATTCACTTGTTCTAATATTTTATGTATCCTCAAGTGCCTGGATTGTAATTGGAGTCTCTGTGGTTACTGGTTACTAGGTTACCATACCAAAATCTTTCAAAGGATTTGCTGGATACCCTACTTTAAACAAAAATTTAAGTAAAAATACACATGAAAATACTGTATATATTTTTTTGTAAAATGAATATGTAATCGAAAGAGAAATATACACATTCTTCACAGTATAACTGCCAGCATTCACTGCACATGAAGGATTACACCATATTATTCCAAAGATTGTTTACTGGAAGATAGCCAAACTTTTAAACTGGCAGCTTCTTCCGACAACGCTATGCCATGTCGGATCCCTGGTACATCACGGCGTTGACTTTGATAAGCGCATTTGATTGGCTAGCTATCAAAGGTTCCGCTTTAGCCGCCAGCACTATGCAGTCAGATCTTTGACTTCCCCACACAGACCGACTTGCAGCTGCTCGAGCGCACGGCTCAATTGGCAGACTTTCCTGAGGGGGGGGGGGGGGTATCCCCCATCGCCCCCCCCCCCCCCTGGATCCGCGCCTGCTGTTTTTGATACTTTTCTACTGTACTGCATTGTATGTATATCGTACTGTAATCCTAACTTGAATACAATTATTAGGCATCAGCCATTAACTATCAAACTGTCCAATTCTTCCCATGAAATTTATTGTTAGATGAAGGAGAAAATCTATTCATTAGTCCACGGATTCAAAATTACAACAATACAAACCTTCAACCAAACCTCGATCAATCACAGCCCCAATGTCAGTATCCTCTACAACTACAAGATGACTTAATTGCTTCTTACTTCATTTGAATAATCTGAAAAAAAAAAAAAAAAAAAAAAAAAGTTTAATGCCAAAAAAAGGTTAGTTAGTTGAAATATAAAATTTATTTATTTATAAAAATAAAATGAAACCTTTTAAAATTCAATTTTTTGGTTACTAATTTATATATTCATTTACTTGTGCATTTGCAAAGCCACTTAATAAGCCAATTATGATTATAGAATAACTATTCATACTTTACTAATATGCATACAGTTGAATGATTATTAACAGTGCTAGGCCTGCACATCTGTACCAAGAGCCCTTTGTGATACACAATTTACAGTATATAGAGCTATGAAAGGCATTATGCTTTAGTTAATGTTTGCATTTTATATTAATGTAGTGGGGGTTGCTACAAAAGAGCTCACACAATCTCGATAGTCACAAATATAATCATTAGGTCTGTTCGTAACTACGCAATCACAAAATATCAGAAACTAATAAATTATTGGATGATCCTTTTTTTCCCTGTTCAGAAGGTTCATCTTATTATTGATTTATGAATTGATAGTGCATTTACGAACAGACCTAATATTAGCATTATGGAATCAAGACCAGGCTGTTTTTACAAGCTCCTTAAAACAATCACTTTTTATATTCAGTAAAATTCAGGTATGCAGTATTATATGTACTGTATATAGCAGTAGTCTTTACAGCTAGATTTTTTTTATGGACATCAACAGCTTACATGTCTCCTCATATTATTCTATATTAATTTCTTACTTCTAATTGATCATGTTTTGTATTTTGACTGACTTGTTCTACACATAATTATGTGTGTGGAAGCAAGAGTTAAAAATATATTCTATTCTAAAATGACTATGCATACTATATATATATTCAGTGATTGCTATGGCTAGCTATGATCAAGCACTATATTTATTCATAGATTACAAAATGAAACTTTATGCAGGTTCTTCGATCAACGGCATGGACATTATGGACTTTTAAAGTTAAAGATATTACCAGCTACAGTACCGGTATACATATTACAGTACATGCATACAACATGCAAATCGAACAGTGATTACTGGTATGCAATGAAACACAACAAAAATTGTTAAGCATCATACTGTATGCATACTGTTGACTTATATGCATCCACAGAAGTTTAGAGCAATAATATATAGTTTGGTGATTGAATTATACGAATTATACTGGGCAGATTAGGTCCCATTAGTAAAAAATTACAACGATTTTTTTTTAGCAGTCAGCACAAGAATTAAATTTTGGCCTGCTTTTCCATATACAAGGTGAAGTTGTGAAGTTCAAGAAAAGTTGGTATTATGCATACATGCATATGATACCACCACACGGACCCTCAATGCAAAGAAAACAACAGAAACAACTGACCAGTCCGTTTATTTTTAATTAAATTAATATACATTACTGTCAATAATTTAAATAATTGAAACAATTTTACATAAAATAATTTGTCAATAAGGGGCTATGCATTCCAGTGTTATCATACGAGACGATTTCTATGTCTAGTGATCACTAGAGGACGAACATCATTGCCGCTTAATTTTAATTTTTTCAGACGATTCAGTTTGAAGTAATCTTCAAAAACTGATAGATTTATAATTAATTGCCAATTATACGAGACTCATGCAATTGTTTTCCTAAATGTATGCATACATGAATGACCTTGCAGTCATTCTACCTTCGCGCATCACAGGCTCAAGGACTAAAGTTATAAGCAGGCCCTTTTCAATATATGCATACAAAACTTGGGCCTAGCTAGGCTACTTCAATCACCCCTTTGGACAACTTGTTTTTCATCATACTTAAATACGTTACAAAAAATATAGAAAGCATACGTTATATATTTAACTACAATATATATTGAAGAGGAATCAATAAATACCATAAGACCACAATAGAAATTTGCAAAAATTTCTATCCCGTTGATGACAGAACTAAACGTCCAGAGAACACACATGAAAATTCGCATGTGTGTACAAGTAGTTACAACATTCCCAAATAGATGGCATCCGCTCCCGCATAGTCCCTAAATTTGAGAGATTCCTCGTGTTAGTAGAAATAGGAATATTTCTAGCATTTCTATTGGGTATGAAATACCATGTGATATTAAATTGAAAATCCACCAATAAAAAAATGAGTGAACTGATAATGAAAACATTGTACTCAAAATTACCTAATTTCTTATAACTTTTCTTTGTTATGAAAACATATGACTTTTGTTTACGTAATAGGATCTGTGATACGATGTGCCCTATTCATGGCAAGGTTCACAGTTTGGCATTGCTTATCTCCAGTTAATGTATTGAATAATTTCTGCTTAAATACTGGCCTCTATAAGAAATATTTAATCCGGTTCAATATAATACGTTGATGTTGTGAAAGGTTTTTAATCAAAAGTTCCTTTCGGGGTCAAGTTGAGTCAAGTTGACCAACAAGGGCATGCAATGAGACTCGTTACGAACCTGTCTATTGCGTTTATCAGTAAGTATAAAAAATATATGGCTTATCCTTTGACCTGAGAATGACATGATACTTCGAGCCAATAATCATTTAAAAAAACGAGTTTCATAGTCTGCTGCATTAGTGCAATAACCTTTGCTTGGTATCAAAGAGCCTCATCCCGCATGTTCGGCCCTATATAAGTGCAAGTCAGCCAAAGAGAGGTCACTTTAAGCCTGCAGCTTCGCGAGCGCACTAGATACGTCGAAGGTTTTTCAAAATAAGGTAATGATTCTCAATTTGTAACTGTCATACAGTACATAGAACGTATCTCTTTAATTTTCAGTTAATTGCTATACATATATGTATGTTTATATTATATATGTGATACGTATGTACCCATTTTACTGTATGATATATTTGTAGAGTAACGTATTTGTAGAGTAACGTAGACAATATTATATGCATACATTATCATAATACTGAACATTTTATAAATAATTTAACCTAGTGATCTTAATTCTCTTTTACTATTCACTCGAGGCCACCACTCCAGTATGTACTGAACTGTACGCATATATATACTGTATAACTTTTATCAGTTTGGACTTCAAAACATAGATTAGATTAAACAACATTTTGCGGCAAATGTGCCTCCACCCCCAAGGGGGCATGCAATGTATATTATTAATTTACTCATATTTTTAAACTTCTTCCAAATCTCTGCCCCCACTATCTCGGCTGACAGCAAGTTCTATTCCTTTAGGGGGGTCGCAGACAGACTTCGCATTGCATGGTATGGTATCGCATGACTTCGTATGATAAAAATTTACAACCGGTTCAAAATGAGAAACTTTTTACACCTGCGTCTGGCCCCTGCCTTGGCTCCGCTCCGATCGGGTGCTCTCAACGGCTCTCGGAAGCGTTCGGGCCAAATTCTTCTGCTCGTTGTTGGTAAGCAAAGTATTGTTGTGTAATGTCTGTCGCGTGAAAGGAAAAACATGGGACAGTTGTTGATTTACATGTTAACTTATGGAAAATGACCGTTAATTATGAAAATTGTTGTGTCTACTAGCACCAACAATACCATTACATTCTCTGCTCTGGTGGCAAAATTAGGCACTACGTCGTCCCATGTTTAACAATGAAAAAGGCTTCATGCGACAGACATTATAAACAATGGTTTTTTACAACCATTGTGCGAGTAGAACACTTTGGTTCGGGCAGTGGAGGTTGGCGCGCTTTTGCTAACTAAATTCAAATATTTAAAAAGCTGGCCATCTTTTCACTTCATTTTTGTAAATCAAATTCTTAAAAATATATCATTTGTATTGTACATTCACTGATATCATGTATTTACTTTTTCTATAAATTGTTACATTCAATTTTAAAGAATTACCACAAGTATTTCAGTTTGAATAAATTTTATTAGATAAGAGAGCATAATGCTCAAGGAAAAAAATCTTGAAATTTCAGTGAGTTAATGGCACGTTATTTAATTAAGATGGAGTTTTTTGGTTTTAATTTCTCAATAGAGAGTAGGATAAACTTATTTTAGAAAAAAAAAAAAAAAAAAAAGAAAAGAAAAGCAATTGCTTACTCATCTACTTTGAATTCAAACAAAATTTGTATTAATTTATTAATCAATTGATGGGAGCTGCAAAAAAGATTAAAATAAAATACAAATTACTTTTAACGTTAAACTTATAAGATTGTAAATGAAAGCACATTAGAAGGTTATATTCATGTAGAATATAACCCAACAGCTTGTATTTTCTTTAAACTTCGTTCCTTATATTATAATCAAATTCAAAATTTTATTTCGATCATTGTCCTTCTTGCTTTTTGGTGTGCTGATTCCAAACATCTTCAGCCTCTAGGCTATAGGTACGTTATGATATTAAAATTGAAGTATATATATATATATATATATATATATATATATCAGGGGCGGCTCGTACTATAGTACTGCGATACTGTAGCCCACCCAGAAATTTTGGAAACAAACACACAATTAGAAACATCATATATTCCTATAATTTTTATGAACTTTCCAGCAAATTTTTATCAGTTCTAACATTTGAAATCATGAAATTTTTGCCGCTGACGCGTAAATTTATTCCCTCAGCGCTGCCCAGCGGAAGGTACTGCCACTACTAGCAGTAGCCAAGGCAGTGTTCCCTCCCTCATTCTCCTCCTCTTCAACTCCCACTCAAGCCGTGTGATTTTGGAGCGATCGGGGACTGTGCGATCGGCAGTAGCCGCAAACTCATTGGTTCAACAGAACCAATGAGCTTGAGGAATGAAGACCAGCACTTTTATTTTACTTTAATAAAAATATAACTGTCCCAAAAGAACCATCACTTGTCTTTTGAAAATTAAGTGGTGCATGCATGTACGCAATCGTGAGATCTCACGTTCGAACAACGACAACAACAGGTTTCTTACTAACCACGCAATTAGCGCCAGTCTAACTCGATGGCACTAAACGTCAATCGAATTAATTAAGTGAGAAATCTGGATAACTTAATTCGTTCGTAAATCAAGACCATGCATTTTATTATAAATTATAAGTTTACCAGGAACAAGTCGTTATACATGGGAGCTATTTATTTATTAATTATTTACTACAGCATTTTATACCATTAATGTGAAAATTCAAACATAAAAATAAAACAATAAAACAAAAACAAGTTGTAAAAGTGTATGAGTATACAAAATATAAGAAAACGTTAACTACTCCAGGATGGGAGAAATATATAGCTTTTTTTCCCAGTTTTGCGTGTAACGGCAGTACATTATTTAGCAGCAAATATGCGTTAGTAATCAAAGAAATATTGCATGGCTAAAAAAAAAATAAAACAATAATAAAAAATTGGGATCTTTGATCTGTTATATCGCTCGAGAGGTTTCTCATATGCGCGATCAAGCCAATTATACCGATGTGTCGTAATTATAGGGTGATCAGAACTGCATGAAAATCAAATAAATCGATCATGGTATATACAATAATATATGTACAAAATTAGGCGACAACCAGAATCTAATATAAATTTTTAAAGACAAAATTTAATAAAAAAATAAAAAATGAAATTTTTATAAGAAAAAATTGCATTAATATTAAACATTAGGCCTGTTCGTAAACCCTGCTCGGTGTACACTTTCTACACCCAATCGACCTTATATTGCATGTACATAAGGTCGATTGGGTGCAGAAAGTGTACACCGAGCAGGGTTTACGAACAGGCCTATTATTTCATTATTATTAGTATTTATTTAATTGAGAAAAAAACAATCGTAATCCTGTTAAGGTAGAGATAACACGAATCAGCTGACCCAATGTTAAAAAAATCTCATTCATGAAAATTATGAAAAAAAAAAAATAAATAAAATAAATAAAATATTCTCCTCTACATCCCCTATATCAGTAGCTAAAATATCAGGTACACAAATTCGCTAGTTTTCGAGCAATTAATTCTTAAAGTTGACTAATTTAGCATGGAAGTTTCATTTCTCCATCTCCATATTAAATTAGTCAACTTTAAAACAACTTTAAAAATTAATAACTCGAAAACTAGCTCATTTTTGTATACCTGATATTTTAGCTATACTGATAGGTGATGTAGAGAAGAACATTTTATTATTTTTTTTCGTAATTTTCATGACTGAGATTTTTTTAACATTGGGTCAGCTGATCCGTGTTATCTCTACCTTAACAGGATTACAATTATTTTTTTCTCAATTAAATAAATATAAATACTAATAATGTTTAATATTAATGCAATTTTTTCTTATAAAAATTTCATTTTTTATTTTTTTTTTATTAAATTTTGTCTTTAAAAATTGGGTTATATTCTTAACCTTAAAAGTAATTTGAATTTTATTTAAACTTTTTTGCAGCTCCCATCAATTAATTAATATATTAATACAAATTTTATTTGAATTCAAAGTATAATTGAATTTTATAAAGTAGATGAGTAAGCAGTTGCTTTTATTTTAATTTTTATTTTTTCTAAAAATAAGTTTATCCTACTCTCTATTGAGAAATTAAAACCGAAAAAACTCCATCTTAAATAACTCACCATTAACTCACTGAAATTTCAAGATTTTTTTCCTTGAACATTATGCTGTCATATCTAATAAAATTTATTCAAACTGAAATACTTTAAAATTGAATGTAACAATTTATATATAAAAAGTAAATACATGATATCCGTGAATGTACAATACAAATGATATATTTTTAAGAATTAGATTTACAAAAATGAAGTGAAAAGATGGCCAGCTTTTTAAATATTTGAATTGAGTTAGCAAAAGCGCGCCAACCGCCACCGCCCGAACGCTTCCGAGTGCCGCCGAGAGCACCCGATCGGAGCGGAGCCAAGGCAGGGGCCAGACGCAGGTAAACTTACGACGTCATACCATACAATGCCATGCCAAGCTGTGTGCGCGCATACCTGATCGCATAGTTTCTTAATTTTTTATCATACACTGCGAAATCATGCGATTCTGTCTGCGACTAGCCTTACTGTCCGATTTAAATAATAATACTTCCCAACATCCCTCCTGCTACTCCTGAACTCCAACTTCTACTCATGATCCTTTCTCCCAATGTACTGTAGCTACTTTTCTCAGCTCTGAGCCATATCACCAAACTCATCCCAACCAGTCTGCCACTTCCCTAGTAACTTTAAACAAATTCCCCAATTAATTGACATGATCTCCTCCTTTTCTCAAATGACTCCCACTCCAAACTCTCGATCATTCCCGATGCACTCTAATACAGTACCATCTTATCATCCTCTGCTAATCTCCATCTTCTCAATCTTACCATAACTCTTTTTACAGCTTTCCTTTGGACCTTCTCTGACTATTTTTTTCCCTCTTTCCCTATACGGATCCCACACACTGCATACACACTTCAACATTGTCTTACTACAGTCTTCAGCCTTGTCTCACAAATACGGTTGTCCCACTTTAAATTCTCATGACATTCTTCTCCTTGCCCATTAAATATTTAAATGTGCATGCATAATTATATATTATGCTATATTTAACACCTGAAGAAGAAAGTGTCCCGTTGTATTGCCATGGCTCCTTTTGCTTTTACCATTTCTCCATCTGTGGTCAAGAGCCAAGTAGAAAGATAACAGGGAGGGCCCAACATATGACATTTTTTGTGCAACAATTGTGCTCACATGTGTCTGTAGGTAGGAGGCAGAGTTGGCTTGGCAGGTGCCATATGTAACGCAACTGCTCTGCGACTTTTACACGAGTTCAATATCTTACTAACAGACTTTATTTAGAGAGTTAAAAAAATGCAATAGAAAGTCTGCTCTGTACGTGTAAGATCTTACGCGTGCCCAATCATTTCTTGGCAGTAAATAATAGCATGACATCAAGCTGGATGCTCATCATTAAGAAACAAGATCAAAGCATTACCATACCATAAAAAGATGCCCATTATGACACTGTCCATTAGTTTTTGTTTTAAGTACAATTTTCATACAATTTTCACTTCACTATTATCACCTGTGTATACTTAATATCACACTTTTAACTCTTGCTATTAGTAGTATATAACGTAACAATTGTAATAAATTCACACAAGAGACTGTACATTTTTTTAATATTATACCGTACAAAATAATAATACAGTAAAACCTTGATTTTATGACGTTGAAGGGACCGAAAAATTAGGACTTCTTAAGGGTAAGATAACGCCACTAATATTAAAAAAAAATCCCTGACACAAAAATTATGAAAAAAATTTAAAATGTTCTCCTCTACACCCCCTATCAGTAGCTAGAATATCAGGTATACAAATATGATCTAGTTTTTGAGTTATGAATTTTTAAAGTTGACTAATTTAACATGGAAAATTCATTTCTCCATGTTAAAGTAGTCAACTTTAAAAATTCATAACTCAAAAACTAGATCATATTTGCATACCTGATTTTTTGGCTACTGATAGGGGGTGTAGAGGAGAACATTTTAATTTTTTTTCATAATTTTTGTGTGAGAGATTTTTTTTAACATTGGTGGCGTTATCTTACCCTTAAGGGCATTGGGTATAGCACCGGTAGTTGGCAACACTGACGTATCTTCACCATGTTAATTTTTTATCATTGCTCCTCGGAGTAATTTTTATGCTAGAGCTAAGCTGATTGCTGTATTATCAAGATAATTAGTAGCCCAAGTGCACAATTTGGCTAAATAAAGCCTGATTTAAAGAAAGTATTTTTTAGTAATTTTTTAAATTTACATGCATTTTTCTAAAATATAAAAAAAAATACTTTTCTTTAAATCAGGCTTTATTTAGCCAAATTGTGCACTTGGGCTACTAATTATCTTGATACTACAGCAATCAGCTTAGCTCTAGCATAAAAATTACTCCGAGGAGCAATGATCAAAAATTAACATGGTGAAGATACGTCAGTGTTGCCAACTACCGGTGCTACACCCAATGCCCTTAAATTGAAAGTTCATAAAATTGAGGTCCTCGAAAAAAATTACATAAAATGAATGAATTGATTTCAAGTAACAAGTTATAGAGAAGCGACCTCAAAAATTTTTACTACAAAAATGGATAGAGGGTGTAAAGTTATTCACTCTAATTTTTTTCAGATTTTTTAGAGCACAGGAAAAAGTTTTGCTGAGGTCGGGTTTAAACCCATGCCTCTTTTAGGTCATATCCTTTTAGTAAGAGAGGCATCAAGTATAAGCCTCTGTGTCTCTATATTTGTCTCTGTATTTTCAATATTTTTAAAAAAAAAAAAATAGTTCCCGGGCTCCAAAAAAATCTGAAAAATAATCAGAGTAGCACTACTTTGCACCCTCTATTCATCAATAAAAAAATTTGAGGTTGATAATCATTGTAATATGTATATAACTACACTTTTATGAAAAGAGATGAAAATAGAAAAAGATAAAGGTAAAAAGGTCATGAGATATGAAAGCACTCTGATAAGTTTCGTTGTCAAAATAAATTTTTGAAATACAGTAAGTAGGTAACATTAATTCTATGCATGTTTGCACTTGGCCAAGAAAATAAGAATACTGTACATTCGTACTATACCGTGAGTTTACTTCATGTTCTACATTAACATTTTTTTTTCCTTTCTGCAAATAATTTATTCAAATTTAAAAGTGAACTGCAAATGACGTTTTGAATGTACAGTTCAATGCTTGCAGTGATGCGATTGGGTCACACGATCTGGACTAGATGATTTGACACTATTTGAAACAATTTTTTAGGTCTCAATTGCAATATTATAGACTAGTTGATAAAAAATAAAAGTTTGGACATTAATTTTTTTGTTTCGACTGTAAAAATCCCACGAGTCTGCAATTTTTGCTTTACTCCTTTTTGCAGCATTTATAGTAATTATTATTATTGTTTTTTTTTTCTTCATAAATTTACAACATATTGGCGTCATAAAGTTAGTGTGAACCTAGTGGTAACTGCTGGAACTACGTGCGTCTGGCGAGGATTGCTGTATGATTAACATTGTAAAATCATGTAAATGCTCTGTCAGCAGCCACAGCATAATTTTACAGAAATGACAACACCATAATTAGTTGTCAAATACTTTCGGACAAATATAAGAAAATATTTTAACTTCATAAGTGATTTCTTTCCTAAAAATTTGATAATTTTTGTGATTCTCCCCATGCTATAGGTATTGCCATATCCTCAATGCAAAGAGCAAAATTTTTAGACGTCAGCGCCATCTCTTGGTCCTTTATTTAAAAAAAAAAACTCCGGCGGGGATCCCATCCCACCCCTCTTCCCTCTGGAGCCGCCACTTCGCGACAAAGGGGCCCAAACGGGCTTTCGGCCCCCGGGCTCACATTTTGTAGTTACACCACTGTTTGAAAGACAATATTTTACTAAAAAATCAATAAAAAAAACATGGCCCCGTATTGTATCAAAGCTGAATTCTAACAGCAATAAAAATGAGAGATCAACAAAATGTAATCTATTGAAAACAATTAATTTTAAGATGTGCTTTTTTTTAGGACAAAACTTGAACCAACTGTATTATTTGTTGATTGACAAGTAACTTTGATACCTGACTCATTTTTTCTTTGCGTTTGCATTGTTCCAGGTTTTCTAAACTGCTAAGTTAGAATGCCAAAGCCCAAGTCCAAGCTCGGAGCAGCTAAGCCAGGCTTGCCTGGAGGCAATCCTTCAAGCCAGCTCAAGGAAGACGTAAATGCTACTGCTCATGAAAACTTTATGATATCTCCTAAGAAGCACAGAGTGTTAGCTAGAATGATAGAAATGTTTTCATCTGCTCTTGATGAAGAAATAATAGAAGACGTAGCCCAAAGTTGCAACTATAAATGTAAGTTTCTTACTTTTTTTTTTTCTTTTTCATACTGTATTTTACTTATTTATAATAATGATTTGTTTTCATCAAACTACAATTGGGTTCTTGTACTCAAGGACAGTTAACTGGGAAAATGGCCTAACTTTCAAAGAGGTCGCATTTGCCTCCAAAAGCTACATCATGACAGATTCCTGCGACATCACCACACTAACTAAAATAAGCGCTTCTTATTGGCTATCCTAACTATCAATGCAGCTGCTTTAGTCACCAATGCTGTATTATTCGAATCTATGATGTCACCACAGAGACCAGCCACTAGCTGCTCATTCTGTGGATTTTCCTGAAGGTAACGAAAATTATTCATCAAGTATTGGGGTTCCTCAATGGGGAAGAGTACTAGAAAAACTTCATTCTATAAAATTATGAAGCAAATGGATCTCCACTGATAATAAAATTGTTTCTTTGAAGTTCCTACAATAATTTGATAGTTCTTCGGAATTTATTGAAGGTCAAAGCGGGAAATCTGATTTTTAAATGCTAGATAATAAAAGGCTGCAAACCTAGGCAACCCGCTTGTGATAAGATGTAACTTTCCTGTATAATTTTACAACGAAACAAGGGTAGTTCGAGGCTATATATGGAACAGAAATGCTTGAGAGTTTGTGTACGGGAAAATTACATCATAATGCGAGTTGCATATGTAACCTTTTGTTATCAAGCATTTTAAAATCAGATTTCTAATTCTTACTATGATTGTTAAAATATTCCTAAAAATTAAAAATCAACACGTTGTCATATAAACCTAAACCAAATATCCTGATAAGTTCAATAGACTTAATAAATTTCAAAGGTTTTTGAAAATTAGTACACTTCCCCATTCAATGTTCTAGGCCATCCTCCCAGTAAATTGTCCTTGCTCTAATTACTAAATTTGTACTCACAAAGTTTAAAACATCAAACCCTATAATAATTTTGGCGTTTCACGGGCTTGTTGGGAATGGGGGCTGCTAGCCTGCTACACCTTACAATCCTGGCATTTACCTGTGACTGAGGGAAGTATGGAAACCTCAGCCAGGATGGATGCTACAGCTTTTGTCAATGGACAAGAAATGCACCGGTCTGGTCCAAAAACAGGGGACCACATAAAGGAAAAGCGTAACGATTTACCCCGGGGTGAGACAAGTGATATTTGTTGAAAAGGGTCACACATACAAATACTAACCACGCTCGGTGTTGTGTGACTTTTGTGATCTGACAAGACCGGTTAAACGCACTGCACCACGCCTCCTAAATTTAAAAGACAACAGACAGATTAAAGCTGTCACACTTGCACAAAACTTAAGAGATTCTTCCAATAATAGCTATACAATGGTTACTAGTATTTAGAGAGTACAAAGATACTCTCTTTTTAGCAAAATAATAACCTTAAGTGTTCACATTTTATATTCACAGAAGACTCTTTCAATAGTCAGTTCAAATCATGAATTCATCACTTTCACAAGTATGTAATGAAATTTACAATTCTTAAAACATACATTATGCTAACATACATTTAGCTATAAAATTGTATTATGCTATTAATTTTCGGTAAGTTAATTTTTTCAGTGCATAATATAGATACACTTGAATATTCAAGATAGCTAATTCAGGAGTTAAGAATTAGAATTTTACTGAAAGTCATAGACATTATGCTATAAAATTAAATGATGCTATTAATTTTCGGTAAGTTAATTTTTGCAGTGCATAATATAGATGCACTTGAATAACCAAGATAACTAATTCAGGAGTTAAGAATTAGAATTTTACTGAAAGCCAGGTGAAATAAAATATGTAATAAATTCAGCAATTTTGAAAAAGTATAATTTAATTACTATTTCCCTTGTTTTTTTTATTATATTTCTCCATCTATTCGGTATCGTTTATTTATATTATAATGCGAGTATTTCATTCACAATCACATAAAAATTTTATCATTTAATCTGCTTGGCCTCGCGGAGTTATTTGCTGGTAATTTTTTTGGGGGGTATCCTTTCAATGTTAACCAAAGTTTAACAGGAAATATATGTCATCTTCCGAGAATTCTGCAGGTGCTTAAATGCCCTGTACAGTTCTCAAAGTAAAAAAACTGAATACATCGATCATTGGTAAGATGTATAACGTAGCAGAAATGATTTTAGGCCTATAACTCAAGTGTAAATTAATTCTAGGGTTCAGGTGTTGGCCTTTTCAAGGATTTCATTTCAAGAGAAAATGTTAATATCCCTAGGCTAGTCATTTTCAACCCCTGCAGGGATAAAAATGAAATAAAATCATGCACCATGTATCATGATGTAACCAATTAAGTGAGCGGGGCTAAACATTCAAAGACCATAACTCTTCTACATTATCTTGGTTTTTGCAATACTGTAGGTGTATGTCCCCCGTCGCGGATCCAGGGGGGGCCGCGGCACCCCCCCCCCCAAAATTGTGGATTCAACATGGGCAGTATAGGCATTACCCCCAATCCAATTTTTTTTTGTTGTAACATCGGCCTTTTGGAGAGGGTCCCCCCCCCCCCCTCGAAATTAAATTCTGGATCCACGCCTGATGTCGCTTATTCAGTATGCACAGTAATACACAGTATGCAAACGTTAATTAAAATTTGTTGTAAGAAAAAAAAAAAAAAATCACCTGTTGTTGGGCAGCCTTCATGTTCCCACAGTCTATGGAATAATATTTATAATACTCGCATAGGGCGCCGTATCGTCACCCCGTTACAAGTTACAAGTCTAAACGTAAAAATTGGTAAACCAACAGTATGCATATAACTAGTATAAGATCTCCACTGTACGTAATAACAAAACCATTTCTTCAGAAGATGTTTTCGATTTTTTTATCGCATACCAGCACAGATTCCTGTAATTAATTAAAGTGGAGTTGTTTTGGAGTATGAAAACAACTAAAAATAAAAAGAAGGAAATAATATATTGCACCTGAAGTTGTACTAGCAATTTTTCGTATTTTTTGAAGATTGAATTACTATTTTTCTTCCTTTATTAGTTAATATTAATATTTGACACGTGAAGTGAACTTTATGAGTGAGCTTGATTACTTCCTGGTTTGGTATTTATGTGCGGTACATTAATTAAAAGTAAAGGCAATCTTTTCTTTAATCCTAGGACAAACTTCCTTATTAAAATCATTCACATGTGAGCTTAAAAAGTAAATAAGTAACTGCCATTATGATTTTTTACCTAATTTCACCGATTTCATTCGTAAATCTACAGTAATATGGCATATGCAGGCGCGGATCCAAGGGGGGGTGGGGGCGATGGGGGCGATCACCCCCCCCCCAAATACATTGAAGGTATTACCACCCCCCACCCATCGCCCCCCCTCCCACTCCAAAATTTAACATTGCGAGATAGGGCACCGCCCCCCCCCCCCCCCCAAAGCCGCGGGCAGGATCCGCCCCTGGGCATATGGGACCACAAAAACATTGCGGCAAGACCTCGAGACGGTTGGTGCCAAATATGTTCGACTTCAAACACGATTTACAATTTTTTTTTCGTGGAACCCCCAAAAAATGATGCTCTAAAAAGTTTTATTGAGAATCAAAATTCAAAGTGCTTATTTCCATGATACTTGATCTCTAGAAAAATGGAATTTTTGTGTTACTGCCAAGTAAAAATAAAGCATTATTTAAAGATTCAGATTTCTAAATATTTTTTGTGGGTATTAGTACTGGAAAAAATGGACTTAACCCCGGCAAAATTCGGACCCGGCTGAATTTTGGCTCAAAGTTAGCCTCTAGCATGTAGATGAAAATATCAAAATTCCTTCTCTGGAAAACGCTTGCTTCAGACGGAAATTTGGAAAATGTAAGCAAAAAGGTGTCTCGGGGGAAAAATTATGCTGGCCGTACTATACAACGCAGCTCTACAATTTTTTCGATAAAGTATTCTCAAATATATACTTTATTCAGAAAAAAATAAAATTAGCAATTTCAATCATTTGAAGCTGCATAAATGGGGTGCAATTAAAAACTGCACTTTATAAAATGCACTTTTCCTGCATTTTCCACTACTTATACTTATTTTACGGTTTTGTGTTATTACAAAAATGAAGTGCATTGGTATGATAACTCTAATGTTTTTTGTTTAAAGTCACTATCTGCACTTATGAATGAGATAATCGCAATAATGCATGATTTTTTTACATGCTTTTTCACAACTAAAATTTTAATTTTTCTTCTAATATTCTTTTATTTGTTTAAAAACTTCAGATATTATGCTGCCAGGTATCCTTGTCAGTTATTACTACCATATTTAAAATTCGGATAATTATTTCCATTGTTATGACAGAATATAGACTCAACAATGGCTACTAATTAAAAAAATTGCAACACCCCTATTTCTTCATGAAAAATTATTACATGAAATTCCAGGACAGATAATGTAACCAAGATTTAATAAAAAAATGAAAAGCACAATTGCCATTGTTGCAATAACTTAGTACAGCATTTATTTATGCAGTAGTAATGACAATGGTTTTTCATAGAATTTCATACTCAGGAACTCTGCATGCTATGTTAAACTAATGGTATGATGAACATGTGGCTACCTGGATCATTCTTATCAATAAAACATTTCAAATTTAAAAGAATAATATTACAACAACCCATAATTAATCTCCAATTCAAGTATTTATGAAAATTTCATTTAAATATAATTATTAATGTTTAAAAGCTGAGATAATTAATATGTAATTAGCTTTATTGATATAATTTAATTTATATGTAATTGGTACATTGATAAGAATGATCAGGTAGCCACATGTTCATCATACCATTAGTTTAACATAGCATGCAGAGTTCCTGAGTATGAAATGCTATGAAAAACCATTGTCATTACTACTGCATAAATAAATGCTGTATTAAGTTATTGCAACAATGGCAATTGTGTTTTTCAATTTTTTTATTAAATCTTGGTTACATCATCTGTCTTGGAATTTCATGTAATAATTTTTCATGAAGAAATAGGGGTGTTGCAATTTTTTAAATTAGTAGCCATTGTTGAGTCTATATTCTGTCATAACAATGGAAATAATTATCCGAATTTTAAATATAGTAGTAATAATTGACAAAAATACCTGGCAGCATAATATCTGAAGTTTTTAAACAAATAAAATAGAAGAAAAATTAACATTTTAGTTGTGAAAAAGCATTGTAAAAAAATCGTGCATTATCATGATACAACTATAATAGATAGGTCCATCAGCCCTACGAATTTGGACTGATCTGCGCATTTTGGCCAAAAACACCCAAGGTGACGTCACGTAGTGAGCTCAAAACAGCTGTTTTGCTGCACGAGGGGCCCCTACCGGAGCAGAATTTTTGTTCAACATTAGCGAGAACGTTGCTGTTTATCTCATCTCAAATTTGATATTTATTTGCAATACTACAAGCCAAACCGGTTGCAGTAACGTATTAAAAGAATTTTTAAACACTGCAATTCGCAAGCAATCTGGGGTAGAAGTTCGTATCTTTGTTCATAAAGCATACAAAGTTGCTATTGGCTGTGCGCAGATTAGTCACCTAGCGTTTGCGCAGCTTCATTTGGATTCAAGCTTTTTTATCATGAACACTTTGCAGAGCCATGCGCAGTAGACTACTAACATTTAAAACTCGTTTCTGCGCAGCTTTTCTAAGCCGTGACTATTAATTTACGGAAAACTCTATAATAGAGCAGAAAAAATTAAACGTATGCACCGTGCGCATGGGACGGCCCTGGTGCATTATTGCGATTATCTCATTCATAAGTGCAGATAGTGACTTTAAACAAAAAACAATAAAGTTATCATAACAATGCACTTCATTTTTGTAATAACACAAAATCGTAAAATAAGTACAAGTAGTGGAAAATGCAGGAAAAGTGCATTTTATAAAGTGCAGTTTTTAATTGCACCCCATTTATGCAGCTTCAAAAGTTTAAAATTGCTAATTTTATTTTTTTCTGAAAAAAGTATATTATATTTGAAAATACTTTATCGAAAAAATTGTAGAGCTGCGTTGTATAGTACGGCCAGCATAATTTTTCCCCCGAGACACCTTTTTGCTTACATTTTCCAATTTTCCGTCTGAAGCAAGCGTTTTCCGGAGGAGGAATTTTGACATTTTCATCTACATGATAGAGGCTAACTTTGAGCCAAAATTCAGCCGGGTCCGAATTTTGCCGGGGTCTACATAGGAAAAATGCCTAAAAATCCTGTACTATATATGATAGTGGATTTTCATGATCGCCGAGCGACAAAGCGATGCGGCGCCATCTTGACTCTAACGCTGGGAAATCCTATTCTACTATTCTAGTTGGTACTACACCTACTGCATGGTTGCAAAATATATTTTATATAATCATATTTACAATTATGATGTATCATATTCCGTTTAGCATATTATGCATACCTTTTTGAGACTTGAGACGCAATCAGGGCACGATATATGAGGGTGACGGGACCACGGGACGTGACGACGTGACAGTCATACAATCACACAATATGATACATAATTATACACAATCAGACAATCACACAAAGCGTGGTAAAAAAATGTTCCTTTACTGCGCGCGGCGATTGTCTTTTGCTTAATTTGCGCGCTGCGATTTTTCCACGTCAACCATCTGCTGTGGGTGGCGTCCCAATAGTCCTATTCTCGTCTACTACGTCTACTACCCTTCCCTACAATGGCGGCAAATTTAGGGCGCATCATATGCGCCCTTCTTATAGTTCTTATAGTGGCCATCTTGGAGGGGAGGGGAAAGCTTATTTAGGGTCCTTTAGGGACCCTAAGTAGACGAGAAATAGTATTGGGACACCGCCAGCATGCTCTCTTCTCTGATCTCTGACGCCTCTTCTGACGCCAACAGCAACATGGCCGCGTTAATCCTCGCTTGACATCGTTTGCACCTTTTTAATCTTTTTATCCCATCCAGAAACAGAAAAAATACGGCTAGACAGTAGCCAAGTAAATGAAGTAGAAAACGGTTTATGTCTCGAAGGAGAAATTGTAGACTTGGTGTTATGTATAAAATAACAAGAAATAGTGAGGGTTGGAGGGAGTTGAGAGTTTGAGAGGTGTTTACATTGGAAGGAGTGATCACAGTACAGTTGGAAGTTGGATTTTGTCGGCAGTAGAAGTGATGTGGGAAAGTATTCCTTCATTAGCAGGACTGTAGGAGAGTGGAATTTGCTGAAGGCAGAAGTTGTTGAAGCGGAGAGTTATGAGTTGTTTAAGAGGGTTTTGAGACAAGCAAACCCTTCGCGAGCCACCGTGGCGTCACCGTGGCGTAGCCACATTTGCCGCATTAATTTTATTATTATTATTATTTAGCTAACGAAGGCAGAATGGTTCAGAAATGAAACAAGAAGAAGCGGAAAAAGACAGTCTCGAACTTTGGTCTCGAAGTTAGGCGTCTTAATGAGTCTACAGGTATGCATAATCTTAAGAGTTGTTAGACTGTAGCTGCAGTGTATCATAAATCATGAACTCATGTGATCAGCAACCGCACAATTACAGTTCATTTGAATTGTACTGTAGTTCAATTAAAAAAAGAAAACAAAATCTGCTACACGTGTCATGCATATAATATGCATACTTAATTGTGTATGCAATGGACTATGCATACCCGTGCGGCTATATGATGGAAAGAGTATGTAACAGCAAAATGTTCATGATATAATTATATGCATGTGCATACGCGCGATCTACTGATGTGGACTTGATGGATTCGACTAAGTCGTTTTGCACAAATTTACTACAGACTTTTAAACTTACAGTGGCACTGTCGATGGTATTTTGGCATATATATAATGCATACATTGTTTACAAAGCGTATGCATACTTAATTGATGGGTATTAAACCAATTTAGTTCGTTTTGATTGTTTCAAAATTATATCATTTAATGGCCATTAAATGATATAATTATATAATCCCGGGATTATATAATTATTTCTTAAATGTTCAATTGCGAGAATAATCTTGGTGAAAAAGTAAGAACGAAGAAACTCAATTTTTGTTAGGAGACAGAAGAGTAGTCTCGCGAAGGTTTTGGTTAATTGAGTGAGTAGTCTAAATACACAGATAGATAGCTATAGATATAATTATATTAAGGAGCTTTCAAATATTCGGAAATCGTTACGGCATGACATTTAATTAGCTCCGTAAGAAAATCAAAGGGATCTTGATTTTGCTACGGCATGAGCAGTTTTCGAGTAAATGAAAGCTCTTATATATAGCCGCGCTTATACGTACGTCAACATACAGTGTGCATGCATATAGCTTCATAGTCTTCATACCTGTACCTGAAACTAAAAAAAAGTAACAAAATCGGTCGTCTAACTTCTTATTAAGTGTTCAGACATATTATTACTCTTTACAAGTTTTAAATTGATTATTGGAAATTTGCCAAATTTGGTATTGCCATCAGCAGGCTGCAGGCTGATGTTTACATTTGACAGTATAACATTTTGGACAATAATGGTTGCATTTTTTTATTTCATAATTCATAATTAGAAAATATACCAAAAATTATGCTTTTCTGAATAGAGGCTTCAAGTGGGTTCGCCCGCGATTTGCAACTGTTGTCGCTAAGGTCTGTCCTGCACTTGAAAATGAAGCAAAGTGTTTTTTTATTTTTTTCTCGGTTATAAATCGAGTAAAAAATCTAAAACTTGAATTATCTACTGTATTTTTAAGTTTGGACCAAAGTTCCGTAAAGGAATGTTCCGCAACCATTATTGTCTATTATCTTTTTAGAAGCCTACGTCGTTCAGTCATTCAATCTGCTCGACTAATTCAGGGGGGAGGGGGGGGGGGGGAGGAATGAGACTGTGCAATGCAATGCTTATTAGTACTGTAGTACAAATACGCATTGTTTAGTGACTTTTTTTTTTTTTTTTTAAATGTGTTCAGTTATAAAACAGACCTACTGTAGTACATAATTATATCTTACATTAAAATATTCTATGGACCCCAAGAGTTTGAGAAACTCGTACCTGGGAACTTCATTAATTCATTCTTAAAATACAAGCAAATTTTTGTCACACTTAATAAACAAGATTATATTTTATACATTAAGGATGAATCTCAGTAGGTTGATATCTTGCAATTGTAGCGCCTGAATGCAACAAGACTTGCAGGGGACTTAGAACTCACCATCAATAGGTGACATATAAATTTTGAAGCAAATCTTTCCGTAAAAGAATGTTCCACAACCATTATTGTCTATTATCTTTTTAGAAGCCAACGTCATTCAATCTACTCGACTAATTCAGGGGGAGGGGAGGGGGAGGAATGAGACTGTGCAATGCAATGCTTATTAGTAGTACAAATATGCATTGTTTAGTGACTTTTTTTTTTTTTTTTGAAATGTGTTCAGTTATAAAACAGACATACTGTAGTACATAATTATATCTTACATTAAAATATTCTATGGACCCCAAGAGTTTGAGAAACTCGTACCTGGGAACTTCATTAATTCATTCTTAAAATACAAGCAAATTTTTGTCGCACTTAATAAACAAGATTATATTTTATACATTAAGGATGAATCTCAGTAGGTTGATATCTTGCAATCGTAGCGCCTGAATGCAACAAGACTTGCAGGGGACTTAGAACTCACCATCAATAGGTGGCATATAAATTTTGAAGCAAATCTTTCCTCTCAGTTTTGTAAAAGCTGAGGTACAAGTTTAACATTGGCCTTATGGACGAAAACCAGAAATGGATGGTTGGTTGGTTGGTATTTTGGGGCAATTACCAACCAACCAACCATCCATTTCTGGTTTTCGTCCATAAGGCCAATGTTAAACTTCTACCTCAGCTTTATCAGAAATGAAGCTACTGTAAGAAAACTGCAAGACTGAATTTGCTCAAACCATAAGCGATTAATTTTTAAAACATTCTCGATTTTTTAAAATTTATTTCATTCAATTCGTTTGCAGGGAACTATTCTTCGACTCCAGCAGTAACTGAGATTAATCGTTAAGACACTTTATAAAAGACTACACATTTTAAACATTTATATTAGTAAAATCTATAAATATTATTTCAGAAAATTAATTTCACTTTTAAAATTTTAATTTAAGACTTAGAACATAACCAACATAACCATAAACACATTATAGCTAGCATATGTTCATGTTGTATATGATACTTTTATCAATAGAGTATTGTCCTCAATTTTTTTTATTGCAGAAATGGATAGAGGGTGCAAAGTTATGATACCCTGATTTTTTTCAGATTTTTTAGAGCCCGGGAACTATTTTTAAAAAATTATTGAAAGTCCTTTTCGTGACGTCACAAGACGCCGCTCCTTAAGAAAAAGATAGGACTTGCCGCCGCGTGACGTCACAAAAAGGACTTTAAATAATTTTTTAAAAATAGTTCTAGGTCTCAAAAAAATCTGAAAAAAATCAGGGTAGCATAACTTTGCACCCTCTATCCATTTCTGCAATAAAAAAAATTGAGGACAATACTCCATTGTATCATATATAAATATATACTGTAGTGAACAGTACACAAATATGCATACTTACTTTGACTTACGAGGAAAAAGTCTATATAGAAAATATTGCGTCGTAACTATGCATACTGGTAACGCTGGGTACTGTATGTACCCAAGCATAAATGGAGTATTGTCCTCAATTTTTTTTATTGCAGAAATGGATAGAGGGTGCAAAGTTATGCTACCCTGATTTTTTTCAGATTTTTTAGAGACCTGGAACTATTTTTAAAAAATTATTGAAAGTTCTTTTTGTAACGTCACGCGGCGGCAAGTCCTACCTTTTTCTTAATGAGCGGCGTCTCGTGACGTCACAAAAAGGACTTTCAATAATTTTTTAAAAATAGTTCCCGGGCTGTAAAAATCTGAAAAAAATCAGGGTAGCATAACTTTGCACCCTCTATCCATTTCTGCAATAAAAAAAATTGAGGACAATACTCTATTATGCTTGATGAATGTCAAGCTAATTTATGCTTTATGAGGTCAATTTGACCTCATAAAGGGGGGGGGGGAGGCTATCCCGCAATGTTCAATTTTGGAGTAGGGGGGGGGGATGGGTGTGTGATGATAACATCTTCAATGTATTTTGTAACCTTTTGGAGGGGGGCGATCGCCCTTCCTTGAATCCTGCTGAGTCAAACTACGCATTTACTTTAGGCAGGCAGCAGCAGGCACGGATCCAGAATTTTTTTTCGGGGGGTGCCCTCTTCATAAGGCCAAGATGTTAAAAAAAAGATTTTGGAGTGGGGGAAATACCTATCTTGCCCATGTTAAATCCGAAATTTAAGAGGGTGCCGAGGCCCCCGCCCCCCGCCCCCCCTAGATCCGTGCCTGGGCAGCAGCAAAGGCTCTGTTATCAAAACAGTGATACCTTTTTACTCACTCGGATCCAGATGTCTACTATCAGAACCAAAAAGGTGTGCCCCTCTGCTTATGGGACTTGAATGCTATTCAGGGGTACATCTTTTTGAATCCGATAGTATATCTGTCTGCCGTCAATACAGAACAGTTTATCTTTAGCAATCAAAATTCCTAAGGCATGCATATCCTTCAAACTTAAAAACCTACAGCATTCATGATCAGCTCTGGCAGGACAAAGACAGGATGTTTAATTGTGCATTTGACACATAATTATATGGCAACCAATTCAACCAATGCTATTTATAAAAAAAAAGCAAGTTACTGATATCATTTTCATTTCATTTTAGCTTTTTTTTTTTTTGTTTTTTTTTTTTTTTGTTTTTGTTTAAAGTAGGATGGGCGAGTGGAGATAACTTAATACAATACGTAATGACCTTTAAATGAAAAAATGCCTTTTTTTCGTAACCACTTTTGGAGCCAACTTCGTCCGCGAAAAATTCAAACAATGTAAATGAAATCCATTAACATTGGACCCATTGACCATTAAAACTTTTAAATTGAGCCTATCTGCATGAAAAAATTTCCGTCATATCTATAAATTTTAAACCCAAATTTAGCCCTAAAAGTGACTTTTGATGGTTTCTTCAGTTGTACTATTTGAATTTTTCTTGGGTGAAATTGGCTTCAAAAGGGCGATCGTCATCTGCCATTATACGTTCCTGGCTAGTCCGAGTGGGAGCAGCAGCTCTGTGTCTCCTCCCAACACCTCTAGCCTCCCTGCTTATTTAGTCTAAACAGTGGTGGCTTCACTCGGTCATAAGAACAGCATCAACCATGTGGCTAGCTGTGCGCTGAAATAATACTAATGAATATAATTTATAGTATACATATTTATACTTAACTTTTTCCCCTTCCCCTTGCTTGTTTGAGTTGAATTGAAACGCTTAAGATTGAAATAGGCTTCTTTGGTGGACACACGCTTTACATAAGAAAAAATATTGCATAATTTATAGTATTTTATTTCAAATTTAATAATTGACGTCAAAATTATACTTCATAAATTTTCTCATCAAATATTGCAAATATTATTTTTAACGGAGCATTTACAATTTTGACTGCAGTATTAGTTGATAAAATTCTTCTGAGCAATGAATCAAACACTGATGCTGCCACCTGGCTACAACCAGGCAGATATTTCATAAATAAAACTAAAAAAAAAAAATAGTAAAAAAATAAAAATTCATTCATAAAATAAAATTTCATAAATGAAACAAATATTTCATTGGCAGCAGATGTTACATTTCAGTCCACTAGATACTTTCGCCCCTAATTATGGTATATGCACCTAATAATATCATGAGGTTCATGGTATTGGTCAGTGTCTGAGTCATATATCTGACCAATCAGTAGGCTACTTACCTAGCAGGCTATAACACCACTGGGGGGCATTCACAAAGCACTTTAACCCCACTTTAGTCTCAATTATTATCCAGGGTAAAATCAAGCACTAAACAATCTAAACATAAATGGTACTAAACCAGCGGCTAAACATAGTCCTATTTTTTCTTTTTTAGTCTCATCATTGTAGTATCATCAACATATTGAGTAAATTCAGAGGATACACAGTCTAGAAGGTCAAGCATGTAAATATTGAACACGATAGGGCCTGACACAGATCCCTGACCAACACCAGAGATAACGTCTGTGGTCTGTAGTAATAAGTCAACAAATTTATAAAATAAAATGCTATAAAATTTTATCAAAAATAATTTAAAATGCACTGTTAGTATTTACTAATTTGTGCAATAATTAATTAAGCTTTACGTTACAAATATAATTTTCTTTGTGGTATTACGTATATCAATAATTTAGGTATTAATAAATGTAAATCCTATCGTAAATATACATTTTTAATTTTTTTTTATGATGTTATCTTTGTATAAATAATATATATGCAATAAATGCAAAAACTTTTACTTATATAGACATTTTTTAGCATTTTATGTAACAAATTGCAGTCATTTATATCTTTTAAGCATTTCGGCAGGAATTCGTATATTTTGGCCATTTGATACATGGCACAAGATTTGTATAAATTAGAATTAAACTTGTCTGTAACAACATTGGACTTATTTCTGAAATTGTAATTATGAAAATTATCACTCTGCAAATATAGATTGGGGTGGGAGTTTTTAAATGAAGCACCGTTTAAGATGTAAATAGACATCCCAGTGAGCATGCATATTATGTTTTCTAAATTGAGATACACAGGACTGTCCCCTAGGCAGCCTTAATATAGTTCAGAGAGCTCTTTTCTGCAAAACAAAAAAAAAAAAAAAAAAAAAAAATATTTAGTAGAGCTGCTTTACTTCCCTAGTGTATAATACCATAAGCCAAATGGGAATAAATATGTGCATAATATGTAGTTAAAAGAGTTTCAACTGAAACATTATTATTATCTACAACAATAAAAAATACTCGAAATAAAACATCATGCATAACTTAAAGGAGAGTTATATTTGATTAAACATTTGTTTTGCTCCCAAATATTGATTGTATGTTTATTAAAATTGTCTTTTGGCTTTCTAAATTTGGTGAACTTAACACCCAAATTTAAATGCTTTCAGTTACCCCTTGTTTCGAAGCCCTGGTGATGATAAATGCTGCAAATGATACAACACCCCGAACTTCTAATGGAAATAGGGGAACTTCTGCCACTGCAACTTCTGGTGCGATGTCTTTATCAGCTCAGTTTCCTGTGTGCCCTGGTGTCTCCAGCTCACAATCAAGGCAAGTATTTAGAATAATCTAAATAAGTGAATACATTTAGAATCAATGTTAAAACATATACTAGATAATAAAATTGTTTTCAATTTTTTAAAAAAAAAATAGCAATTTCAACACGAAGTCGAGGTCTCCTCAGCCTATTCCCAACAAGGTCATGCAGAGTCCTCCAAAAACGCCAACAACCCCTCAGCAAGCAATCCCAAGATCAAGTGCAAGCAAACCAGTTCAGCTCACAGTTTTGCAGAGGACAAGACACCTTATACAAAATAATGTCAAATTAATAGTTCTGATGAGAGGTTTGCCAGGCAGTGGCAAATCTCACGTAGCTCAGCAGTAAGTATTTCTGTTTTGTACTTGAAATTCGTGTTTGATAGTGTTGGTTGAAGCTAATCTAATGAGAACACCCGTAAGAAAACAATAGGAGCCCAACATCCAACACAGTCATGTATACTAGTAATTAATTATGGATATTAACTACATTGTATTGATCCACAGATTGTATTTGCTCTCTGGGAAGAAAGGTCAGATATTTAGTGCTGATGACTATTTCACTCGTCCATCTGGAGATTATCATTTCCGCCGAGGCGAGCTGACAGAAGCACACAATTATACCAGGAAACAAGTAGTGACGGCAATGATTAATGGCACCAGACTCATAATAGTAGATAATACAAATACTGAGGTAACTACACTCTACTCTTATTGTTAAATAAACTTTGTATGGCATTATGTATATATTACAGACAAACCTCAAAGTATAAGAGGAACCAAGCTAAAATGTCAGATGTGTTGGGAGGGTAAATATTTAAGATTTGTGTAGCATAGGCAATCTGCAATATTTGCTTTTATGGACCATCTGATCTTGACAGCGCTTTGTTGGAGTTCCTTATTTACTTAGGCATTGAAGGTAAACACAGTAAGGTAGTTTGCCTGACTACTACGGAAGTACTAGCAAGTGGTGCAATAATCTTGCTTGCACACTTCAAGGTATAAAAAAAGAGGCTGGGACACACAAACTATGGCTACAGAACTTCTGCTTTTTACTTCTTAATTTAAAATGGCCATTCCATCCATACAATGTTTATAAAATAAATAAGTTTTTGAGCAGATTGTTACAGTATCTCTTGTTTGCACGCTGTAAAAATCACTTTTCCTTTTAATCACTTAGTTATTTTAATTGAACTGTGGTCGTCCTCCTGTTTTTTTTTTGTTTTTTTTTATGGATATACAATACATTGTTTTGGCAAAGTAAAAAAAAAAAAAAAAAAAAATATACAACACAGTATTCAAATTTAATGGTGTACCAAAGTGAATACTTTTTTTACGTATTCGGGTACCTAAGAATTATTTTAGTATCCCTGTGGCTCAATATTATCATACAATGTCTAATTAATTTACAATTAATTATTTAATTTGAAAAGTAAATCCAAAAACCGTTGCTTGATTCAAGCTGCTTGCGCCCGGCCGCAGCAACCGGTAATATGACAAGAAGGGGGCAGGAGGAGGTTCCCCCGATTCACGGGAGATTCTGGTCATATCAGCAGCCTTGCGCCGGCTTGAATCAACCAACGATTTTTCAACTCACTTTTCAAACTAAATAATTAATTGTAAAATAACTAGGCATCGTACGAAAATATTGAGCCATAGGGATAACCAATATAGTTCATAGGTACCCGAATGTGCAAAAAAAGTATTCACCTTTGGTACACCTTTAACGTACTTTCTGCATTTTCCATCAGACATGGGAAATGTCTCCGTTTGTGGCCATGGCAATGTCGTACAAGTATCACCTTGAGCTGCTAGAACCTGAAACAGAGTGGCGCAACAACCTTTATCAACTACTCAAACGTAATAAGCATAAGGTTCCCCTGCATACCTTAGAGAAAATGCAGCAAAGATATGAGGTGAGTAAGGTTTAAGATTTTAACAAAATTGTAAATTTGAGCATCAGTTCTTTAAGTTACTTACTTGCTTGCCAATCCAGAAATAAGTCTACTCTTGGTCTACTAATTTTTTTTATATATATATATATATATATATAGGGTTATGGGGGGGGGGGAAGAATTTTAGCAAAATTCTGTGCAGTGCATACATGCACACACTCACACACATACATACTTACATACAATGATCTAGTGGCGTTGACTTAACAGTTGCTGTTACTGAATAAATAATAATTTGAATTTGCTTATTTCAAACATTGCTATCATATCAATGTTTATTGGCAATCTTCATTCATCATGTCAAGAACACTTCATTAATTGGTGATAAATCTGTGACGTCTCACCTAAGCCTGATTCAAATTTTATTTAAAAATACAGTAAATTAATGTGTGCAGGTCAACATTTAACAAAGCTTGCTATTCTCACTGTCTACACACACCCATAGTCTATTATTATTATTATCATTTTATTGTTTTTTTATGAGTAGACTCAAATAGGTGTAGGTTATAATTTTTATTTTTTATTTTTTTCTATATTCATCCCCTCCACTCCAGCTGTTTTTCTGCCATTACATACATAACTAGTGTATAGCGGCAGACAGTAAGCAGGTAGAAAATTTTAAAGAAAATAAAGGAAAGGGGATGGGATGGGGGAGGGAGGAATTTTGCGCAGTACTGAGGATTATTAAAAGTATGTTTGCTTAAAATTTTCCATTGAGTCTTGCATCAATTTTTAAGACAGTTTTTCAATTTTATATTCTCCATTTAAATAACACGTTATACATCTGCTTTACGTACGCTATGGCGGGGCGCATGGGGGTTGCCTAAACATGGTGTATAAGAAAATAATACAATGCAAAAAAAAATATATATATATAATATATATGCAGTTTTGTAACATGCATTTTTTTATCTGTTTCCAGTACTTAAATGTTGACCAGCTGCTAAAGAAATTGAATTACAAAAGAACATTTCAATTTTCTGATGAAGAGATAATTTGCATGTCACTTAGTGCTTCAGAAAAAGTCTCAAAATGCAGCACAAGTCCAAGAAAAATTACTTCACCTGCTCCTCCTGTGTCTCCCTCTCGTCCACCAGCTCTTCCTTCACCTCATCTTTCTTCTCCTCCTCAAAGCTCCAAAGTTCCCATTAGCTACGCAAGTCCACCACAGACTTCTTCGGAAAGCAGAATTGATGAAGACACGGACTTTGAAGAAGACGATGGTAGTGGTAGCTCCGGGGGTGACTTCTCTATGAAGGAGCTTGATGGATATGTCTTTCAGACCACTTCAAACTCCAATCTATCATGTGAAGAAAATTTTAAAATGTTTTATGAAAATACTAAACATTCTACAACCAGCACATCTGCCGAGTTATCAAAGGAAACAGTGGCTTCTCAGTCCACCTCTTTTGCAGCAAATACAGCTCCAAACTACAAGCAAACTAATGTTGCTGAACCTGTGATGACCAAGCAATTGGCATATGTTTGCGAACCTGGAGATGAGGAGCTCAAGAAACATTACAATCCTGGTGAGCCTCAAGACACTCCTTTCAGCATTCCAACCAACGCTGCTCAGCAAGATTCCTCTTGTCAAGACTCATTGTCGCACAATGTAACGTCTGAACAGTCAACAGCCAGCATATCCTCTGAGTCATGGGAGGAAACATTGGCCTCTCAGTCTACCTCTAATATAACTAATGACAAACAAACTCCCCTTTCTGAGCCTCTGATGACCAAGCAATCAGCATACGTTTGTGGCTCTGGGAATGAGGAATTCAAAAAACATCTCAAACAAGGTGTAAACATTCCAAGCCATACAGTTCAACAAGATTTCTTCCATGCATACTCTTCATCCCACAATGTAACTTCTGGAGGTCAAGAAGAAGATGGTGCTGCTAAATATAATTTTGCCTTTTCACCAGTTGAGGAGCTGTACACTCCAGAACAAAAACCGATTTCATATGAAGAGCTATACAATTTAAATAAAAAAATATCAAAGGCTTTCAACTGGGACGGCTTAGGCGAGGAGTGGGAAGAAATTAAACAAGAAGATATAGAAGCATCACAGCAGACGCCATCAAAATTTGTACATCTACATGAAGATGATAACCTCAAAACCAGCAACTTAGTCGGAGGTGAAACATCCTCAGCTAGCAAAGGTGAGGAGAATGGGATTGAAAATCATGGACAAAGTGTGTTAAATTCCAAAAATAGTTTTTGTGAACTAAAATGTCAACAACAATTATCAGAACCTCCAAGTCAATCACATGTACTGCAAAATCATCAGTCAGAAAGTGCAGCTGTTTCCGAGATAACTGAGTGCATCAACTTACCAAGCATAGAGCAGCACGACAAAGAAGATACATCTTCCAAGAGTTCCTTTGGAAATTGCAGCAATACGGGGCCTACAGGAGTAAATAATTTGACTGGAAACGTACCTTCCACTGAAACAACTCCCACAACTTCTGAACTTGACTGTACAGAAAAAACAAGTTGTTCCAATGTTACACCTGCAGCACTAGAATCAGTTTCCATAGCTTCAAGCTCAAGAGACAAACTGCTAGAAGCGTTTAATGTAGTGAAACGTAAAAGTACTGAAGAAGGAGCAAGTAATATGAACTTAAGACCTTTTTATGATCAACACAACAATTTAGACAGTGATGAAACGGATCCACCTGAGGACGATGTCAAAATTAATCTTTCTAAATTACAAGGAGTTTTTCCACAAATTTCTGTTGATGGTCTCAGCTCAGTACTTGATGAATGTCATGGTAATGTTGATTGGGCAATTGAAATGCTCCTACATTCTCATATGATATTGCCGGACTCAATAGAATCACTCGCATCATCATCATCACTTGCAGCAAAATCTCCTGAAAAACAACCTAAGTCATCTTCTCCTAAATCAGGCTCACAGGTAACACTGCTTATTCTTAATGAATAATTAAATTATAGAAGTCTTTATTTACTTACTAAAATATGTTCTTTTCGTAACACTAATCCTTGTTATTGTTGATTTGTACAGGTCTCAAGCCCAAGTCGCAAAGAAAAGCAACAAAGTAAGGAAGCTTTGGAGTTGAAACGCATGCTTGAGATGTCTGTCAAGCTGAACAAGGAACACTATAGCAACAGAATTGTCCAATGCAAACATGAGGGTGCAGCTCCAGGGGTTAAGATGGTGAGTGTACAAAAAGTTGTAAAGCATAAGTAAATTTAATTATCCTTGAATTCACTTCAGTTCCCAAGTACAAAACTTCATTAACAAAACTATAAAATTTCTCCGATAAGGGAACTTTTTCAAACCTGAACTCTCGATTTTCATGAAACTTGGTATATGTGCACAACTCCTAAATCTAAGAAATAGACTTTTTTCAAAATTTCCTGACTAGCATTATTTTTCTCATAACATGGTGACTCTGTTTACTGTGGTACTGTCACAATCGCCTATTTTCAAATTTGGTGCATAAACTGCATAAACCGTTTCACTTTTCATCCTATGAGAATGCTTAATGGACAACATACATGAAAAATTTTTATTGCAGAAATGAATAGAAGGTACCAAATTATGCTACTCTGAATTTTTTCAGATTTTTTCGAGACCCAGAACTATTTTTAAATAATTACTGAAAGTACGGCCACGCCCCCTGGAAGCGTCAATAGGCGTCCAGTCTCCATCCTTTTTATTAAGGCTGCAGGGGTGCCAACTGAAATCACAGGACTTTCAATAATTATTTAAAAATAGTTCCGGGTCTCAAAAAAACTCTGAAAAAATTCAGAGTAGCATAATTTGGTACCCTCTATTTATTTCTGCAATAAAAAAATTTCATGTATGTTGTCCATTGCTGTAACGTTGCAGCAATTACGCACTATGATTGGCTGAGCCTTATACATGGATTTTATCCGTGACACTTCCTCTCCTAAGTCTTTAGTTTCCTTGGCCCGTAAATGCCTGTACATTATATGTTAATTTCCTAATGTATGGTTTATATGGGAGATACAGTTAAGTAGAGGGTCTCTCTGCTGTTGTCAAAAAATAAAAACTAAGTCATTATTTTCTAAAAATACATAGTTAAAGTGGTCCTCATATCAAACCGAAATCCAAAAAATTCCATCTAAAATACAGTCTTCAGAAAAAAAATCCAAAGCCAGATTGAACACGTCCCTTAATATGCCATGGGACCTTACCTAATAAAGACCCTCAAATACCTTGAAAAAATACACCGTTAGGTGGTATGAAAAAAAAATGTAATAATGTTTTATGACCCGAACTTTAACCAAAAACAGATTTAAAAAATGTGCTCAAATCCATTTTTCTGTAAAAAATCAAGAAAATTTCCCATGTTAATTCTCTTAAGACATTTTCTTGATTTTATGACTGGAAAACGGTTTTGAAACATATATTTTTTTAAACATTTTTTGGTTAAAGCTCAAGCCTTCAAACATTGCCTTTGAAAATTTTTTCTGGAGAACCTATGTGAGATAGAATTTTTTTATTTTGGTTCCATATATAGGAGTACTGGGGGGCTATTCCCTATGCTATCGAGTGGGCATGTCTGATGAGTTCAGCTTGATATCGAGTGAAAATTCCGACTTGGTATTCCGTAAGCAAATTGTCAAATATGATATCGTAAAATTCCCGACAGAATCCAACTCGACAGGCAGAATTTGTCATGAAAAATCCGCTAGCAAAATAGGTAGCGGATTGCCTTCCGATAGTGAAGGGACATTTTTAATTAATTATTTGAAGGTAATTAATGCATATTTCGATTAAAACAATGCTATGTAGACATTAATATTGAAGCAAAGCTTTCATTTGTAATGATGTATATCTTGAGAGATGCCTATAAATTTAGTTTCATGGACGATATGAAGCCTCATATTTCCGATAGAATTTGGTAATTTTCGCGAGTTCACAAGCGCGAGGGAGGGAAAAAAATTACCATAAAATCATGTTAATGATTATTTTAACTCTTGTTGCCTTTTAGCTTGATAACTCGTCCTATTTATACTTTAATTAAATAAT
Source organism: Siphlonurus alternatus (assembly GCA_949825025.1). Classification (NCBI taxonomy): domain Eukaryota; kingdom Metazoa; phylum Arthropoda; class Insecta; order Ephemeroptera; family Siphlonuridae; genus Siphlonurus; species Siphlonurus alternatus. The sequence goes on from OX463788.1 coordinate 34,849,577, forward strand.
TAATTCATTATGAATTCACTTAAAAGTGAATTAAAATATTTTTTACTTAAAAATAAAAACATTGAAATTGTAATTTTTTTACATATGTTCTTTCCGGCGGATCGTCAATGAGACTTTTGCCTATTTACCATGTAATTATTCACCTTATAATTAGAGTAATTAGCTTTTTAAACTAACACTACAAGTTTATTGACACCGAGTGTATTTTTTTAATGGGTAAAGCTCCGACAATCACAAAAATTCTGTCGGTTTCATTGGTTCGCCACGTGGGTAGGGCTTAAAATTTTTTTAAATCGGGAACTCACTCAATATCGTAAATTTTCCGACACCTTTTTTACGGAATACCACTTTTCGATACCCAAAATTATCTGTCGAGTCAATTCCCGATATCGTTCTGAAGATATCTAGAGACTCAACATATGTTATAGTCCAGGAAATTTGTGAAAATAGGTGGAAAAAATTAGTTACCAGCTGAAACTTTGTACACAGGTAACTGACACCTATATAAACCCACTGTAAAAAGTCCCCTCGATTTTTCCCGGGACGATCGCCGGAATCCGGGTTTGTCCCGGAGAAATGAAGGGTTTCAAAATTATTTTTTTTTTCAAAAACTATCCAACAGATTTTAATAAATAAGATGTCAAATTGAAGCTGACATAACACAGGATACGGAAAAAAATATTTTGGGTATAAAAAATTATTCTAACCTAGCAAAAAACAATAAATAATTAAAATATGCATAAATTATGTACTTTTAATTAGAGATTGCACTGAAAGTATTACACATATCGATTTTGAGTTTATTTTCAATCATTTGCACAATTATACCAAGAATTTATTACTTTTTACACGAAGAGTCTGTCTTCAATAACAAATAAGTTACAAGCGATATTGTAAAAGAAAGCGGGTGACGTTTTAGAGGGAGAGACGGGACGGCGGCTATATAAGCGTGCGAAACACATTGAAAAGCCTCGTTGTAGCGGCTGTTTTGATGCAACAAAGGAACAAGTAGTGATTATATCTGTATACGGTCACATTCTTAAAAATATTATTTGCATTTTATTACCCGTAATATTTTCAGTTTTCACCTTCATTTATTGTAACCCATAAAAATAATATTCTGTGGGTAAGTTTGTGGGTTAATGTTTAATAAATATCATGCTTACATACCAATATCACATGTATAATTTTTAAAGTTGATCTGCAGTTTTTGTGTTTTATAATTGCAAAGCATGTTAGCATAATATACCTATGTGATATAAGTATATAATATACAGTGGTGAAAGTAAGCCGGTGCGCACCAGTGCGCCGCACTGGTAAGACATTTGACGCCAGTGCGGCGCACTGGTAAGACACTGATCGATATTTACCAAAAAAATCAACAATTTTTAACGAAAAAAATAATATTTGCAAGTGTGTGAACAGATAACATTATAATCATGCTCAATGCATGATAGTTATTGTATTTTTTTTTCTCTCTCACAAAGTTTTAACTTGCACCTTCTTAAAATTTGTTCTAAAAAAATAACTGAAATCTACTCGATCTATTCACTTATATTTATTTTTTCATTACGTAAAAAATAAAAACGAATTAATAATAGGAGGTATGAAATGGAGTACTGACCTCAAAAATTTTTATTGCAGAAATGGATAGAGGGTGCAAAGTTATGCTACTCTGATTTTTTCCCGATTTTTTAGAGCCCGGCAAATATTTTTTTAAAAATTATTGAAAGTACAGAAAAAGTGCCGCCTCTTGCCGCCTCTCTTAATAAAAGATAGGACCCAAAAGGGACGTGGATTCGAACCCGACCTCGCCAAAACTTTTTAGCAATACTTCCCAGTCCCTAAAAAATCTGAAAAAAATCAGAGTAGCATAACTTTACACCCTCTATCCATTTCTGCAATAAAAAATTTTGAGGTCGGTACTCCATTGTTGCATTGTAAATAAGTAGTAAGTGCTGCAGTCAAACATTATTATAAATTAAAAGACTATATGTTTAAAAAGTTAATTATAATATTTGATCATAAATGCACTTTTTATGGCGAGCCTTTTAGAGCAGATTTATTTATTATATTATTTTTTAAATCAAAGAAATATTTTTTAAAGTTTTTTTTTTTAAATATCTGTAGGTTTATTGTTTACTATTTTTTTTTTCAATTTTTATATGAAGTGATCATGATGTTTTATTACATGATCATGGAAGTGGTAAAATCGTTAGAACTTTTTTAAAATTGTAACCTTTCATCTTTTTGGAATATTTTGTTTAAACTAATTTTCGAGACATTTAAAGCAATAATTTATTTATTTAAAAAAATGTAACATTAAATTTATTAAAAAAATAAAACATTCTAAATTGTGAAACAGTTCATTAAAATATTTTTATATATATAGTATTAACACTGCTGCCAGACATGCATAGACAACGAACAACAAAGTGCTTGTTTGTGATTTTTTTTTATATAAAAAATTATATTTAAATTTTCATTAGGCAGCACAAGAAAATATTTTTGAATATTTTTTTCATCAATTTAGTGTGACACAATATTTTTTTTCGCGGTTAAAAAGTTTGAAAAAGTATTTAATTTTACTTAATTTGTGGGTTAATCCTCATAAGGATTTCCAATATTTTTTCCAGAAAAATGACTCAGTAAAAAAATGTTTTATTTGTAAATCGAAAATCTATTAAAGAAATTCATCATAGATTATACTTATTGTTAGATATTTTTTAATTGGTTCCATAGTTCAGATGAAGTGTGAGTAAACAGTAAAATGCTGCTTTCTGTGCCATAAATTTGCATGTTAAAAAATTAAGCCTCCGAAACACCATGCAACTTGAAGAATTTTTTGTTTTTAATTTCTAGATAGAGGGCATTTTAAAATATTTTTAGAAAACAAATTCTTAAAAAAAAAATAATAACCCCTCACTCTAGTTGAAAAATCTCTTAGGGGTGCATCCTTGTAAAAAAAAAAAAAAAAAAGGAAAATATTATAAATCAATTTCAGTGCAACTTTTCAATGAAAAAAATTAAGCCACGCCCCTTTTTCCCAAAAAATCGCACCTCCGGCGGGGGTTCGGGCCCTTCAGGCCTCTATCTGAAGCGCACTGGTAAGAAATTGAAACTACTTTCACCACTGATAATATATAATGTTATAATGTTAACTGCAGTTGATGTAAGATGTACAGTACTGTATCAATAATATAATGCACACATATATGATAATTGAAATAAAATTGAGGATAATAATATTAAAGTAATTTATTTCTTTCAAATTAGAAATTCATATAGTAATTTTATTGTGGTCACGTTAAACGCTATCATAATCATATAAGTTAATTGACTAATACATGCATATATTTGTCATATAAGGGTGATTTGCAGCATTCAACTCCTCGGCAGGTATAGTAGCGCACATTGGATTATAGTGGGGTGACCATGATGCATATACATATATTTGTTGGATATTATATGCATTACATTTTGTAGCCTCAACTTATCAAATGGATTCGAGAGAGCCCACTAAGGGACTGTGTTCTATATTTTAGTTACTCCTTGTATTGCATATTCCCAATCTGTTGGTGTGATATTAATGAGATACCAAATAATCCAGGCGTGTACTTATAATGTATGGTACACGTGGTGGTAGAAATATAATTACTGACGCAAAAGGCTAAAGAGAAGACATGCAGCTCATGGCGATTACTGAAGTGACTGAGGGAACCATGGAAAACCTTAGTCAGGATGGATACCTTTACTTTTTTTTTTTTTATTAAGAAAAACTGAAATGTGCAAATTCTAGGGAAACTCACACAAGTGTACAAGTGTATCATCAATATCATCATATATATTGGAATGTTAGATGAATGATGAAGAGAGCAATGAAATTATTTCTTAAAACGGTTATTTATCCAACTACATTTAATTATGTGTACTTTTGCTTTTGCAAATATTGTTGTTATTAATGAAAAGAAAAAAATTAAAGGTTTCCATCCTGACTAAGGTTTTCCATGGTTCCCTCAGTCACTTCAGTAATCGCCATGAGCTGCATGTCTTCTCTTTAGCCTTTTGCGTCAGTAATTATATTTCTACCACCACGTGTACCATACATTATAAGTACACGCCTGGATTATTTGGTATCTCATTAATATCACACCAACAGATTGGGAATATGCAATACAAGGAGTAACTAAAATATAGAACACAGTCCCTTAGTGGGCTCTCTCGAATCCATTTGATAAGTTGAGGCTACAAAATGTAATGCATATAATATCCAACAAATATATGTATATGCATCATGGTCACCCCACTATAATCCAATGTGCGCTACTATACCTGCCAAGGAGTTGAATGCTGCAAATCACCCTTATATGACAAATATATGCATGTATTAGTCAATTAACTTATATGATTATGATAGCGTTTAACGTGACCACAATAAAATTACTATATGAATTTCTAATTTGAAAGAAATAAATTACTTTAATATTATCATCCTCAATTTTATTTCAATTATCATATATGTGTGCATGATATTATTGATACAGTACTGTACATCTTACATCAACTGCAGTTAACATTAAATTATATATTATATACTTATATCACATAGGTATATTATGCTAACATGCTTTGCAATTACAAAACACAAAAACTGCAGATCAACTTTAAAAATTATACATGTGATATTGGTATGTAAGCATGATATTTATTAAACATTAACCCACAAACTTACCCACAGAATATTATTTTTATGGGTTACAATAAATGAAGGTGAAAACTGAAAATATTACGGGTAATAAAATGCAAATAATATTTTTAAGAATGTGACCGTATACAGATATAATCACTATTTGTTCCTTTGTTGCATCAAAACAGCCGCTACAACGAGGCTTTTCAATGTGTTTCGCACGCTTATATAGCCGCCGTCCCGTCTCTCCCTCTAAAACGTCACCCGCTTTCTTTTACAATATCGCTTGTAACTTATTTGCTATTGAAGATAGACTCTTCGTGTAAAAAGTAATAAATTCTTGGTATAATTGTGCAAATGATTGAAAATAAACTCAAAATCGATATGTGTAATACTTTCAGTGCAATCTCTAATTAAAAGTACATAATTTATGCATATTTTAATTATTTATTGTTTTTTGCTAGGTTAGAATGATTTTTTATACCCAAAATATTTTTTTCCGTATTCTGTGTTATGTCAGCTTCAATTTGACATCTTATTTATTAAAATCTGTTGGATAGTTTTTGAGAAAAAAAATAATTTTGAAACCCTTCATTTCTCCGGGACAAACCCGGATTCCGGCGATCGTCCCGGGAAAAATCGAGGGGACTTTTTACAGTGGGTTTATATAGGTGTCAGTTACCTGTATACAAAGTTTCAGCTGGTAACTAATTTTTTCCACCTCCCTTAAATAATTTTCATAACTTTCCTGGACTATTACGGAATAGCCCCCCTGGAACTATTTTAAAAAAATACTTTCTCGTTTCTTGGTTGTCTTTTTTGTGGTAGACCCTCTACTTTAAATTTCTTTTATTTAAACTGAATTTTCACTATCACCTATTTAAGTGAACCACATTTTGGGAAAAAATAACAAATTAACAAAAAAATTACCATTATGATATTTTCTCTGAAATTGGGGATGCAAATGTCTGTAACTCATACAATGGGACTTCTAATGGCTAAAGCATTAAGTTTAGAGGATTGCTTAACCAGTTTCACTAAGTTTCATGAAAATCGAGAGTTTGGGCTTGACAAAGTGAGAAGTAAGCTACATCTTTATGATGTATGATTCTGTTCAATATATTTAACGTGGAATGTTGTGCAAACAACATACGTTCCCCACTTAGAAACAGTACTTAATTGTCTGGCGTGCAGACTGGGTATTAGGATCCCCAGAGAGCACTGTGAACAATGTTGAAAAACAAGTTCCGCCATTGGTAACCAACCAACCAACCAAAATCTGTGTAAAATTTTATAAATTCTACATTACCAATTATTTTATATTTCGGAACTGAATATTTATTTGATATATTGAATAATGTATATTTGGCCAAGCTTGTCATATGAAATAAAAGTCATGCATGGTTTTCATATATATATATATATATATACACACACATCTATATATCTATATCTATGTTGCAGCTCCCGTTCCTTTCTCCTCCACCACCACCACCAAAAACCCCTGATCATCCTCCAGAGGCAGATAGCATATTTGTGTCTGATGAAGAAGACGAAGAGGATGAGGCTGCAAGGGACTCCCCTGTACAAATAAAGATAGACAAAAACTCTGCTGAGAGGTTACTAAAATTATTTGGTGGTCCTCTTATAACACAAATGAGAGGTGAGTACTTTCCTGTTATATATACTAGACAAAAATTTAAAAGGACAGGAAATCCTAAAAATAAGTACTTTTTAATCAAACGTTTCATCCTGAGTATGACTACATACTGCATGGTAGCGAGTGCCCCAATGTAAGCGTGCCACAAGCAGAGAGCCCGGGATGGTGACGTCACAAACCCGTACTGGCAACGCAGTTCGAGCTTGAGTGATGCGGAGGGAGGAGAGGATGTAAGGGAAAGCAAGCAGCGTGCTCCCCTTCTCACTCCTCCCATTGTCCCAACTTGGCTCGGTGCAATGTTGCCTGCCAAATGCCCTGCGGCTCTCTACGTTTATTTAATTAATGTAAATTTGGGGGTTGGTCAAAAAGCTGTTATTCTCTCATTTTTAACATTAACATATCTTTTTTTTTTTTAACATCTTAGAGAAACTTCTTATGCATGTGTGTATCTCTATTATCACCTTTAAGAGTTTAGCAATTAAACCATAGCTGTTGACTATACATGTTATTCATGATATAATACAATATAATATAATATATTATATTATGCCATGCATGTATTATATTGCTTTATGATTTTAATGCTTATGTGGTTGCGAGCTAACAAAAATCTTGGTGTCTTTTATTTATTTTTTTTTACTCTGTTTAATCCATGTAAATATATTGATGGTGCCACGGCAATACTGGCCAACAGCGTTTATTGCAATTGCTCAAAAAGACTTAACAGCAAATGCCCCTAAGCTACCAAAATGACTAAAAGCTTTTACCGTTCGGTGGCCAAAAGAACTAACAAAGAAATCTGGCAACACTGTATACAGTATTGTATACCTAAAAACAGGGTTGCTGGATTTGTATGTTTATTCTTTAGGCCAATGTGTGGTCAAAGTTGTCTTTGCTTCATTTTCTTAAGTCGGTTTGAGCAGTCTCAGCAAAAACTATTAGTTGGTACTGCTGCGGCACCATCAATAATCTGAATTGTTCATTTCAATTTATTTATAAAAGTTTTTATTGGAGTGATAAAAAACACATTTTCTGGTCCTTTCAGAGTTCTCTGCAGATGATTTAATAGTTAAATTGCCACCTAGTATAGCTCGTCAGATACACATACACTGGTTAGAGACATTACAAAGACGTTTTGATGAAAAAGAGGAACAATTTAAACAACTTTTAAAGGATGGTAAGTTAAAAAGAACTTATTTATTGTCGTTAATTGAAAAAGCAGAAGAAAATACCTTAATATTCTTAACATCTAGATGAACTAGTGGCACGTAGAATGCAACAAATGCAAAACGAGCAGCCTCCACAGTCCTTAGAAGGCCCAGCACTACCTTCAGATGTACCTGACCTGAAAGAAATTATGGAAATGGAAAAGGCCTTGGGGAAAATTGTGAAAAATGATCAAAAGGTATTAGGTGCATCATAATTTTTTTACCAATTTTTTTTATTATTATTATTATTATTATTTTTTAATTTTTTTTTTTATTTATTTATTTTAATTGACACTATAAGACTAGTATACTATGTAGCTAGTACCTTGTGGATTGGTTAATTATCGCACTTTAAACTTTAAAGTTGGTTGTATGTTAATCCTTGTAATAAAATATTAATGTATTAAAAATTAGAAGTCCACTGGAAACCAAGCTAAATGTCGCTTCAGAAAAAAAAAAAGTCACCAGCATATTAAATAACGTAAAATCAAGCAATCAAGCAATGTTGGCAAATATTGCAGCTATTGCTTGCTTGGCTCCAGCTGTACCTGTGCCACACAAATTGGCTCACAACATCCTAATATTGTGACGTTTAGCTTGACGTCCAGTGGCAGCCAAACTGGTTTAAGTCATATTAACTACAGGTTGCTATCAGTGAAACAAGATATGAAACTAATCTTTACTCGCAATGGTTTTTACACCCGTTTGATCTCCAGGCCCATTATATTTATTATTAATCATAATAATTATAAATTTATATTAATATTTATTATTATGTTTGGTTACTTGGAAAATAAAATACTTTTGAGCTGCTGTCTCTTTCATTTTCATTTTTTTATATTCATTTATTTATTTAATTTTATTCTGTGTGCTAATGAAATTTAATATTTTATAGGAAGGCTTCAAAAATAATATGGCAACTAAGTTGTCAAGACAGCTATTAGGTGAACAGTTTCCCAGACTTGATCCACAAGCAATAGATGCGGTGTTTGATGCTCACAATCGGAACTACCAGGAGACTGTTGATGCCATACTTGCATCTTTTGGAGGAGACTCTTCAGTTTCTACTGTCATGTCACCTGAGGCCATCTCAAAACATGAGCAGCAACTCATCGAACAAGCTAGGCAAGAAAATCTCAAGGTATATAAATAAGACTTGTTGATACCATTTAGATTGTTTCTAAAAATATATTTCCTACAGATGGAAGCTGAAATACAACAGCGTTCTAGAATACCGCAAGTTGTTGAAGTGATGCCTTCTAAAATTGCTTCAAATTTAGAAGAAGACCGTCAACGTGCCCTTGACGAAGTACAGAAATACAGGGAGGAAGCAAAGACGCACAGGATTCAACGATTTGAATGCTACCAGAAAGCTAATAAAGCACTTCGGCAAGGCATGCGCGGTGTTGCTTCATATTATTCTGAAGTGGTAAGCTTGAATTACTGTTAATTTCTTTATTTTCTCTTTTTACAAATTTTAATTTATGCAACAACCTTCAGTTGTTTTCCTTAAGCTTTCTCTGTGAAGAAAACTTCTTTCAAGAGTTTAGAAATGTTTCAAGCGAGGCCGAAATTGCTGTTACCATATAACCAAATCAGCAATAATTTTTCTTAAGGACCATTTATCCATTAACCATTTATAATTTGCAACTGTTTTGTGTCAAACTAAAAATGAAAGCAGATACTTGACTTTTGAGATTTAGATGTATACCTGAATGTTATTATTACTATTGTTGTTATTTTTTTTTTTATTGAAATATATGTTGACGTGAACCATGTTGTCCTGTACAACCAGTTGTTTGTAATAAAAAATAAAATAAATAAAATGATCCATGGAGAGCATGCCACTTCTTTGTAACAATTTTTTTCTGCCATGCTCATTCAAAAGTACAGTACAATCTAAACCTCAGACACTAGGTATCTGCTAATGTTTTTGGTCTGGCCCAAAAAGCATTGAAAATTGTAAATGACTAACCTAGGTCATGCAAAACAAAAAAAAAAAAACAAAAAAAAAAGTACAGATTTGGAATAATGAATTTTATTCTTGATCAATATACATACATAACATGGTGCCAAATCCCTTAGCATTATTAATAACCAGCAGCATTATTATCTCAGACATCCACAGATAGACCTCCACTGTACTCTATTCTTACATACTTCACTTGTTTCTGAGATATCCATGTTACTCTTTTGCCTTCTGCACTCTCTATTGCACAAAGTACATACCTGTTCTTCAAACATTCTTTAATAATAACCAAACAAACCTTTTTTGGTCTCTCTAATCCTTTCATTCTTTCTACACTGCCTTTGAACACCTGTTTTGCAATTCGCCTCACTCATTCTCTCATCATGTCCAAACCACTGTAGCATGCTACGTTCATACTTGTCAATTATGCTTTCCTTCACTCTGCACTCCTTCATCACCCATGTATTTTTCATTCTATCTAATCTAGTTTTACCACACATATTCCTTCAAAAACTAGTACAAACTTCATTTATCTTACTCCTTTGCATTGTTTGGCACACCCATGCCTCAGACTTGTACATCAAAGTTGGTGTTAGGACAAATGCACAAATTTGCACAACTGTAAATATCTAAAATGTATTATGTTCAATTATACAGGGTCTAATCCATAAACAGAAAATGGAGTTGGCAAACAGTGCTGCTGCAGCTTGCTTGTTTGGAGTTTCAAACAACAAAACGCTAGATTTACACTACCTGTATGTTTCTGAAGCATTGGAGGTAAGCACCATTATAAACCAACTACCTACTGCCATCAATGTACAAATACTGTCTAAGTTTTTGCTTAGTGTGTTTTAACATAATCTCTACAAGATATAAAGTTCTTGTTCTCACAGCAGTAAACATGACATGCAACTTATCAGTATTGGTCGTCGTCATGTAATAGAACTGTTATACTAATAATTGTAATGATAAGTCTTGATTGCAAAAACCCTTGGAAATAACTTTAAAGCATGACATAAAATTTCACCAAAAATTTATGATAAATTTAGTTTAACTTTGAAAATTATATAATTATTATACATTCACCTATTTAATCTGTATCTGTTTATGTGGTTTCTCTTGTTTATTGCATGAATATGTCTGATGCAGGTCCTGGATGTTTTCTTGGACCACCACGCTGGCTGTCTGGCTGCAGACCGTAATGGTGGCAAGACTTCGGTTGAATTAGTTACTGGGCGAGGCTTGCGTAGCGAAGGGGGCAAATCTCGCCTCAAACCAGCCGTTATATACAGACTAAAGCAACGAGGCTTAAGGTAAGCTTAGTGCAAAGTACTTGGTTTATACTGAGCGTTCATTTAAATTTTGCAAATAATAATATTGTTTATCATTTACAATTTGCTAATTATTAAAATAATAAACAAAAGCTTCAAGCTCATTCAAAAAGAAGTTGTCAATTTTTAAATGTTAAATTCTTAAATAGTATAAACAGACTTTGCACAGTGTCAGTCTTGAAGAGTGCATGTTAGTTTTTCAGCCTTTTCTCCATTCTATTATTTGAATATTTCTAAATAAGACGGATAATCCCTGTCCCTCTCTCACATTTAAAAAAAAAAAAAAATTGTCATTTTATACCAACAAAAATTTTAATTTGCAGGTATGACGAAATAAATCCAGGTGCTCTAAGAGTTTATTTAACTCGTAACATGGTGATGAGTGGTAATAACTGAAAATTAAGTAGTAAAATTTATGACTGGTTTATAATGTAGACAGTGGGAGGTGTGGCGCAGTGCGCTTGACCGGGTCTCGTCAGATCACCGAAGTCAAGCAACGCCGCGCGTGGTTAGTAGTTGGATGGGTGACCATTTTCAACAAAAACTACGTTTCCCACCCAGGGGTAAAACGTTGCGCTTTTCCACTATGTGGTTCCCCTGGCTTTGGACCATTGCACTTCCGGTTCATTGACAAAAGCTGTAGCGTCCATCCTGGCTGAGGTTTCCACGTTTCCCTCAGCTGCAGGCAAATGCCGGGATGGATTTGCAAGGCCGTGGCCGCCCCCGTTCCAGAAGAGCCCGCGAAACGCTCAAGTTAGGGTTTCGGAAGGTTCGGGGTTTCAAAGTAGTATGTAATTAGTAAATAGAAGTACCCAATAGGGTTTGATTAAAAAAAAAAAGTAATAAAAATAAATAATAGTAATGTAGACAAGAAGAGTTCATCTCAAGTAAAAACCAGTTCATCTCAGTTAATTTTTTTGTTTTCTGTTAAATAAAGTGAAATGTAAAAATTAGAAATTAAAAATCCCAAACCTACCCCAAGAACCCTCTGGCAAAGAACATCCAAGAATGCCTTTACCAGTTGAAAAACCAAAACAAGTACGTCTCTTTCCTCTGGGTGCCTGGCCATGCTGGAATCCCTGGAAACGAGGCCGTGGACAAAGCAGCAAAGCGAGCATCTGAGAAAGAGGTCTGCGACTCGGATGAGATCACACCAGACGACTTCCGAAACTCGCTTCAAATTGATATTCAAAAGAGATGGGAAACAACATGGCAGGCAGTCACAAATGACAATAAACTATGGAATATCAAGGAAACGGCTCGTGCTTGGCAAACCAGCTACAGAAAGTGCCGTAGAGACGAGGTCATTCTCGCCAGACTGCGCATTGGGCATACCAGGCTTACACATAGTCATCTAATGGAGAAGGAAGACCCTCCAATGTGTGCAACATGCACCGAAGACTTGATCCTTACGGACTGTCGCCACTATGAGGAAGAGAGAAGGGCCTGCAAAGTGACAGGCACAGTGGAGCAAGTCCTCGCCAATGACGAAGAGGCAGTGCAGCGAGTCTTGGAATTCACCATTCAGGCGAACCTCCGACTGCTGCTGTAAATAGAAACGAACAAAATCAAGATACAAAGAAATTAAAGAAATTATCAAAAAACACAGTTACAAAGAAACATAGCAAGAAAATTTGCGGCCAATAAATGGCCAAGCTGGGGGCATACATGACCAAAATGTGTCAATTGCCCCAAAATACCAACCAACCAGAAATTAAAAAACAAGCAAGCAAAAGTGGAGATAAAGATGTTTTAGAAAGTGCAAGTGTAAAAATTAAAATTAACAAAAAAAAAAAAAAAGGTGAATTTTAAGAATGAAAGAATGATATTGCATTTTTATAACATTAGTGTGCATCTTAGGACAGAAAAAACATTATTCTTGCTCTGTATGTAGGTGTTATCACACAGTCTATAAAGGTGTAATGTAATTTGGAAAAAAAAAATATGTAACTATACTGGGTGCTCTTCTTATCATTCCAAAATTTCAACTTATTGTCTTGGAGCCCGCATAACTATAGCAATGTCCCAAGGTACGCTATTTTTTAATACGAGTTAATAATTCCTGGTGTATTTTGAACCTTTAAATGAATATAATGATACTGCTGTATAGTATTATATAATATATTTATTTATTTTTATTTTTTTTTTTGCCTCAGAATTTAAGTTGTATAACTACAAAGGTATTTTGTACCCGGCATGTATGGGAAAGACTCTCAACCTTATAGATGGGGTAAGTCAGTCGCTGAACATTAAAATTCCCCTCAAAACGTTATAAAACTTCTCTCCTGAGGCAGAAAGTTATACATTAAATAAATTTAATGCTACTATATAATAAATGAACAACATTTTATCACGAAGCAAGGGAGCTTCATTCAGTTGAATTTACTTACACTGAAATTCTACATAATGATTAATTGTTTATTGTAATAATTATTTTAAGCTATAGTTAGTTTTCTTATTAATATGTTAAGACGGTTGTGAATCATTTAAAGATCCTTTCTCTGTATACTAAAGTCAAGTTGGTTAATATGAAAATATTTTATGTCATGCCGTCAGTATAATACTGTATATGAAACCGTCAGATTAAAAGCAAGCTCTTTGCACTTTTTGATACGAGATAAAGATTTCCTTATCACGATACCTGAAAGGTATATTGAGTGTGTTACTCGCGTTTATAATCACTAAGTGCAAAGAGAATGTTTTGAAGCTAACCGTCTCATAAATATATAATTTTTGCCTATTTCTTTACCTATTTTCTTCATTCAATTTTGTTATAAATATAAATATTCATTCCTAACAATTGTTCAGATTAGAAATAAAATAGAATTGTGTAAGTGTATTTTTCTATTTTATATGTATGTATGCTTTTTGTTGAAATGCTATATTATTGATATTTGTATTCTTATTCACTTGTCATTTGAAAAATATGTTTATATTTTTTTATAGCAAATCAATCGTGCAGTTAACTTATAAGTCATGTGTGACAATTAAAGGGATACAGTCCTCAAATGACATACATCAAATAGACAGACACCATGTGTTACTCGAGTTTACAATCAACTTCACATTATTTTTATCCACGCGCAGTGCAACTGTGCAAAGTTGCGCTGAAAAGAAGGCCTTTGCTGATGTCATAACTCGCAGCCAACCCCGATTAGCATTGAGTTGTGACGTCACAAGTAATGACTTTGTTATCAGTGGCGTGCGGTCCATTAATGCGTTGGATGCGGCGCATCTAGGGAAAATTTGAGCTTTCTTTAAAGAATATAAATATTTTCTTTTTCAATTTCATCACGTCAAATTTCAATAAAAAAAAATAATTTATCTTTGTCTATGTGAAAATCTTCGTTTGAATTTATTGAAGCGTTTACCGCAAAAACGTAAATGAATTCGCGGCGATTCGCGGTGCAATGCAAAGACGCCCTCTTGCATGAAAGCGGTAGACTCACTCAGCTTTGTTTTCCCCATGCATGAATCTACATTTCCCCTCCCACGCCCGTTTTTTCGTATAGTTTTATCATCAAAGAAAAAGCTGAGCTTTCTACCGATTTAAGAGGTGGGGGCGAGCTTCAGTCCTGGGAGGGAGTTGAGGGAGGGGAGCGACGACGATCGAGGAGCCGATGTTTTTGCCTTGTGGATCATCGTAATTTATCGTAAATTATATGCTGCCGGGGAAAAAAATATAAGATTCGAAAACTTTATCTCTTATTTTTAAAGCAAAACAAATATATAGTTTCACAATTATGAAATCCACACTAAAATTATTTTAAACGATTAAACTCATGTTCTTAAATTGACTTTACCTTTCAAAACAACAAATTATTTGAAAGAAATTACGTATCTTAGAAAATAAAATATTGATTTATCGACTGCTATCCTGATCAATCCGCGTCGCGGATCACAATTAAAATTTAATTGACTGCAGAGAATAAAATGCGTATTTTTTTTTTCACGTATTGCAGCTGTACATAGTCGGAATCACAATACAAAAATTATACGTATTGTTTTTAGTGAAAATAATTATATTATATATTAATTATGTGCTGATCGATCATGAATATAACTGTCATACGATCGATATAAAAAAAGACATTACCGACAAAAAATTTAACTCGTCTTACAAATTGATTTAAAAAATTATTTGTGATTGATTTTAGAATTGTATAAAACGTCGAAATATAATATATTTTTGTGTTATTTTTATGCTTAAAAAGTCGCCTGCCACGCCCCCTTTTTAAAAAAAAATTCGCCTGCGGCGGGCTATCCGGGGGGCTCCGCCCCCCGGACCCCCCTTTTGCTGTGTCCAGTCCCATAATTTTGCCGCCGCATTACTGCCTGCTAAACCCACCGCACGCCACTGTTTGTTATCAATTGTATAATTATAAAACAAACCATCATTACTCAAAGTAATAGCCATTACAGCACACTTGGATTGATTGAGAGACATGTTATTATTAATACTCCAAACTGATATGTTATTTAAGTCATTTTGTAACATCTCCATGTCCTCATCACTCTTAATAAGTTTAAACAATGTTGAATCATCAGCGTACTGAATGAAATCTGATGAAATACAGTCCAATAATATATATATCGTCGCCTCAGAATGCAAATCACGTAACTACAAAAAAATTTGATGGAACTTTGACCCTTATGTTCTAGTGAGATAAGGTTTAAAGTTGCATCAAATTTTTTTGTAGTTACGTGATTTGCATTCTGAGGCGACAATATGTATATATATATATATTTTATTTTGTTTCAAATTTTAATTTTTGACTTTTTGTAAATTTTTCCCATGTTATACTATAAGCAATGAAATATGATGATGTGTATTTTTGTAGTTGGTAATTTTGACCTCATCAGATATGCAATTGACTATAAACTTATTTGTAAAAAAAAATTATACTTAGAACATGTTCCTATAAGTGACATTATTTTAGAGAATTATTTCACGGAAGAAAATTGGAAAAAATTTAAAATTTTGTTTGTAAGTGACACTAGCTCACATTTTTCTTCCTGAGAATTATGAAGTTCTCTTTACATATGAAGGCCTGGTGTTAAAATTTGTGTGGGTATCCGGCATTTTCGGTGTAAGGAATGTTCGGTGTACGGAACTTTCGGTGTAAAGAGATCTTGGTGAAAGGAAGATTCGGTGCAAGGAATTTTCGGCGTAAGGAAAATTTGGTGCAACGTTAATAAAACTGTTAAATATAAAATAATGTAATTGTTTTTCAATTTATTAATACTTTTTCTATTTGAGGTCAGAATTAGAAGAACTTGTGCTATATATATATCAAGAGTCAGTACATGTTGTCAATATACAAGTCCTATGAATTTCGCAGTACCATTATTATCAACGAAACATTGTACGGTATATATACAATGCAAAATGTGCCAAGTTCTCGCCATGGAGGACGGAAAGCTGTTCACAAGAATTTTACTTGCGCAAAAAAAAAAAAAAAAAGTATTTATAAAGGCACGGTAAGATATCTATTAGAAAAAGGAACACAATATTAAATTAATGGTTAATTCATTTTGAAACAAGTTACTGCACACAGCCGGTAAAATTGTAAATACGGTAATTCAGTAATTGGGTTCATAGCTTCAGTAGTTAAAATAAAATCAATTAAATTTTTATTTTGGTTGATTTCCATTTTAATAATGATGGATATTATTTTTACTCATTGATAATATAACTCTGACTTATGCTGTATAAATATTAAATGTATTTAATATGAAGTTATTATGTACGTAGTTGCTGTATGTAGTAAATTTGCACAACATTTTAAATTAAAAAATAATTCAAAATAAATTGTGTCAGTTTGTAAAGAACTCTCATTATTATTATCAGGAAAATGTAAGATTTCTGAAAAAATAAAATTTATAACTCTCTTTAACAACATGTTATGTATTAATATTATTATTTTATTATATAAAAAAAAATTGACATTTCATAAAAAAAAATACTATTTGCACCGAATTTTCCTTGCACCGAATCTTCCTTTCACCAAGATTTCTTTACACCGAAAGTTCCGTACACTGAACACTTACACCGAACATTCCTTACACCGAAATGTCTTACACCGAAAATTCCTAGAATCATTTGTGTGTAAACCATTGCAGATAAAAGAGAGTTTCTTATCTCATTTCACCTGTATTGTTTATGGTGTTTAAAACTGTTTGATCGCCAGGCTCTAATATAATCTTAAAGGGACAGGAGACCCTAAAAATAAATATTTTTTAATTAAACGTTACCCATCAACTGAGTATGAATACATGCCGCACAGTGGCGAGTGCCCCAGGGTAAGCGTCCTATGAATAGTGTGATCAGAGGAACGTGACGTGAGGTTCATCGCCTGGCAACACTGCTGCCTCTTTTCCATGTAACTCACTCCCCCTTCCTCCCGCCCAGCCATACTCAGTGTGATGTTGCCTGTGCAATTGACCTGCGGCTCTCTATATTTAATTAATTTTTATAAATTTGGGGGATGTTCCGAATACGGAAATTTACTCATTTCTCGCATTAACATACCTAACAGAAAATTTTTAAGCATTCATGATTGCATTATCCCATGTCCCTTTAAAGTGGTTTTAAAATTTTACCGTTATAATATATTTAGATTTTTTTTTTTTTTTTTTCAGATATTTTTTACAAATGGTATAAATAAAGACTGCAGTCTGGTCTTCTTCAAAGCTTTGTTCTCATTAGCAATTGACACATCTCAATGCAAAATAAATGTATGAAGACTGTCCCGTACCAAAGCTCCTAGTTGTTTAGTATAGTTTCATGCAAATGAACTACTTGACATGCATAAAACTTAAAAATTGCTAGGTTGCTTTATCTTTTTACTGTAAAACAGTAAAAATTGTGAATTTACATATTATGATGTCTATAACATGCTAACAATTAACATTAATCTTCACCAGGGCAGTGTCTCCACTTGCTTGGGCTCAATTATCATTGAAAAAATGTTTGATGAAATAAAGTATCAATGACTGTTAATTTTTAAATACAGTACATGCACTTGAATAAGATGTAAAGCCCATCAGGAGGACTAATGACTATTTTAATACATCTCTTGGTATGCTTGTTTGTATTTTATACAATATTTATTGTGGCCTTAATTTAGAAGTAATTTTTATAAGGCTTTTAAGTTGAGTTGGAAATATTAAATCTAGAATTTATTCAGCATTTAATATCTGGCATATATATTTTTGAAGTTGCAGCTCATGGCAACAGAAAAAAAGATAAATATTGATTAAGATAATAATATTTTTTTATTGTAATGTATGCATTAAGTAACGAGTTGTGTTCTGCAATTATTCATTTTATTATGAAGCATTGAGGCTTTTGCTAGTTATTGAATACACTGTAAGTAATAAAGCTGAAAATGAAAATTGCAGCACAAGGGACCATAAAAATGTTTTAATTTTTTTTTTTTAATTTAATATTGCAAAATGTATGTAATTTTTTACCTTTAAATTTAAAATTGACAACTAAAAGTGAGAAATTTTAACTTTGGTTGTGTGTAGAACTCTTAGTCTTTCTAAGAATATACTGAAATGGTTAAGCCATTTTTTTTAAATTACAACTTTTGTAGTAGCCTGTACATAGTTGGCACCAAGAAGGAATGTTGCAGTTGAGAATATGATGCTTAAGTATCATGCCAATTATGTATCTATAATGTTGCCAGTAACAGGCTTTATTCTTTGTGAACTGTTTAATGCTGTATCAATTTGGTAAAATAAAATTTGTGAATTGAAGCAAATAATATTTTATTGACAGAACACCATTGTGTCTATATATAGATAATTAAAGAGCTGTGTAAATTATTAAGAAGTTGCAGACTAACGTAAAACAAAAGATAAATGATAAAACGGGTTTATAAACCTGCATTGCAAGTAAAGTTTAGTTTCTCTTTGAGTGCCAGGCCCGGACTGGGAAGCTAGAGGCCAGTCAGGGCCACTTTTCATCAGGGGGTCTGAGGCCACTTTTCCTATGCTCCATGTTAAAAATCTGAGGGGCCAGTCAGGGATCCCTGACCCAGCCTTATGGCCAGTCCGAGACAATGAAATGAACTTAAGTAAATATACATAACCAAATAAATTCCAAATAAATAAATACCAAAGAAAAAATGTACAAATAATTGTCCTTTTTTTTTATACAAGAAAGAAAAAAATGCGTTTTCAAGCTCCAGGATATATCAGATGTTAACCATGCAGATCGAAAGAAATTGTTTTTATTAAAAGTTTGCTACACAATTTACATCAAGCCTTCATCGTCCTAATGAGCACCGTTTACCATTGATGTGGTTGTAAGTGACCGGCAGAACTTAATTGTGTTTCTGTGACACCAAAAGATATGCTTTCTCATGTTGCCCATACACCTATAGGTGTATACATTATACATGTATATATACATTATAATCTATATATACATTATATAGAGAGTGAATCACAATTTGTGTTTCATTTTCTGTCATATATGGATTTTGCAATGAAGGGTTTATTTTATTATCTCTTTCATGGGCACTGTGCAATATAATATTTAAGGGTAAGGTAACGCCACCAATGTTAAAAAAAATCCCTCTCACAAAAATTCTGAAAAAAATTTAAAATGTTCTCCTCTACACCCCCTATCAGTAGCTAAAATATCAGGTATACAAATACGATCTAGTTTTTGAGTTATGAATTTTTAAAGTTGACCAATTTAACATGGGAGTTTCATTTCTCCATGTTAAAGTAGTCAACTTTAAAAATTTATAACTCAAAAACTAGATCGTATTTGTATACCTGATATTTTAGGTACTGATAGGGGGTATAGAGGAGAACATTTTAAATTTTTTTCAGAATTTTTGTGAGAGGGATTTTTTTTAACATTGGTGGCGTTACCTTACCCTTAACACATATTATATAGTCAAAATTAAAAAAAAAACAAAAAAAATGTGGCAAATGAAAAAGATTGCTGAGCAGTTCATATTCACTTTATTCAGGGTTGCTGAGATACCTTTGTTTATGACCTTGGTAGTGAATTTTCGATGAAACTTTTTTCAACCCTTCTGGGGGTCTCAAATCTAAAATTTGCATTTCTCTTATGGGATTTCCATGTTAAATAATAGTGATACAAAAATTTTATTCAATGTGCACTAAATTTTTATTTTAGTGGTAAATTGCCCTTCTGAATCCAATGGTGCCATATTTTAAAATTAATGAAAACAACCCTTATTCAATAAAAAAAAAATAAGCTCCAACACATTAAATAATCAATTTTAGCTTAATTCTTTCTGACATTGCCATTCAATCAGACTTTATTTTTTACCCCAGGAACAGTTTTAATTTGAATTTTTTAAATCGGTTCGCATCAAGGATTTGAATTTAAGGGATGAATTTTTCTTCCCTTCATTTTAAAATTTTTAATATGAACTGATTTAAAAAATTCAAAAGCTGTTCCTGGGGTAAAAAAAAACCTGATTGAATGGCAATGTCAGAAATTAAGAAGCTAAATTAATTATTTAATGTATTGGAGCTAAATTTTTATTGAAGGGTTGTTTTGTTAATTTTAAAATGGCACCATTGGATTCAGAAGGGCAAGTTACCCCTTTATTAAAATTTTTGTGCACATTGAATAAAACATTTGCATCACTTTTATTTAACATGGAAATCCCATAAGAGAAATGCAATTTTTAGGTTTGAGACCCCCAGAAAGGTTGAAAAAAAAAATTTCGTTGAAAATTCACTACTAAACAAAGGTATCTCAGCTATCAAGGTACAAAAGTTACAAAAAGCTCCACAAATAACCCTTCATTGCAAAAATCCATGACAGAAAACGAAACACGTACGAATTGTGACTCGATCACTCATCTGTAATATTTTATAGTCCCAATGCGGAGGATACTTATACATCATGTAAAATATCAAAAAGGAATAGTAGAACTTTTAGACTGAATTTTTTAATTTTTTTCACAGTAAGCCAACAATAATATTTATTACTATATACTTTTAATACTTTACTTAAAACAGTGTATATTTTATCAGATTTTATATGTAACAAAATATAATATATATTATGGATAACTTTGTATAATTAATTATCTAGCACAGGGTACAGGAATTTGCTGAAACTATATAATAGCTAATTAGCAACTGTTCTACAATATTTTGAAATTATAACAAAAACAACACCTTTTCTAGACCATATGTGACAAGCTATTCATACCGAAAAGCGCGCATATGTATGATATGTACGAGATATGTGCGCTCGCTCGCTGCGTGTGCCCATGGTATTATAGTGGCGGCCGGGCGAGACGGCGGCCTCGAGGCACTTTTGCGCTTCAAAATAAAAAATATATCCTGTTCTATATAAGTTAGAGAAAAGATAATTACATATTATTTGAAATTTCAATGATTTTCCTCGAAACATTTGTTTTAAACATTATTGTATTATAGTTATACACGTACTTGTTAAACACGAAATTAGCATACAAATTTTTTCCAACACCAAATACTTCAGATAATAATTAATTTGGTGGTTATTTATAATTAAAATTAAATGTTTTTTATGTTTTCAAGTTGCAAATATATTAAACTGTAATACTGTAACCAGAGCGTACTAGAATTAGTAAACGCTCTGCTGTAACATTAGTTTGCCTTCATGTGCTTTGGTTCAGTCACAATTTTTAAATTATTGAAGGCACCATGTGGCGGACTTTCCACCAAGATGGCGGTTAACACGGTCAAAACTTTTATTGACTGCATGGTCTAATAGCTAGAATATAATATAAATATAATATATGAATTATTATGGACCTAATGGTCAATTAATTATTTCCTCAGGATAGGTGGTATAGTTCACCGAGTTCACAAGCGTATCACAATTAAACCACAAAAGGGTACGTTCTGCAATCATCCGCGCGTGAGTAACGGGTACGGAGGCTGGAAGAAAAAGACGAAGCTAGGTTTGGTCAGGGCAATTAAGGAAGATAATTAAGAGATAAGTAAGTGTGGCCTTATATATACTGTATAATATTCTTATAATTATATATATATATGATATAATATATCAATCAGGATGATCGAACATTCGTCACAAACTATATAACATTCAATTAGTGAAAAACGCACTCAATTTCTCTGCCGGAGACATGCGGAGACAATCCAGATTACAATTAATGGATCTGCATTTTTTTTTTTTTACTTGAAAAGAGAATTAAGCTCGAGTTATGTTGCGTACTGTGTCATATTATACCTGTCTTCTTGAATAAAGAAATTTAAGTTTTAAATATGTTGCATTTTTTTTTCTGGCTTTGAGCATCACTTTGCATGCATGGTACATTGATAAAATAAAGTAGGTGTCCGTCCTGATTGAATTTTTCCACGGTTCCCTCAGTCTCACCTCAACAACTGTTGGTGGCTTAATTGTGGACACCATCCTTTCCCTGCCTTATCCCTGCCCCATAGCTCAGAGCTAGTGGTGTGGGGTGTTTATCCTAGCTTGGAATATTATATAATATATATTATATAATATTCTTAATTATAATATATTTTATATTATATATTCTGAACGGGGATATTATATACTATTAATAAAACAGTATGATTTTTATAATATATGTCGTTGATGTTCTCTTCAAAATATATTGTGTTTAAATTAATTAATAAAATACATTCTCTCTTTTTTTTTTTTAATATTTTGAAGTGCCATACTAATTCCTCTATTACAAAGCTAATCAAGCTTTTAATTTCCAAATGAAGGAGGTTGGGGTTATGTTAGACTAGGATTTGGGGTGGGCAGCTAGGGTCGTCCCCTTCCACCCCCACCTTTCCTCGGCTGCCTGGTTGGGGGAGCAGGGCGCACGACACGGCGCAGTGGTGCTTCTGCTGCGGCGCGCCAGCGAGAAGCAGGCAGGCAGCGCTAGCAGCTCGCACGAGCCACGAGTAGAGCAGATGGTCCGCCAATGTTTGACAGTGTGGACGCAACGCGTGGCAGCACAAGCGACAGAAGCAGCATTGACGAGCCAGTTCTGAACGAACACACCGCGCCAAATCAACAACAATAACAATTCAAAAATCGCAACACTGACACGCACTGACACACGTTGGTCCAGAGACACACTTATTACTGCGGTAAGTTTTTTTTACTGTTATTTACGTTAATGAATCCGTTGAATCCATATGGATTTCTATGAAATATTAGGTAAAAATTAATGGATTAAAAATGAAATGGTTTTTAGTAATAAATAATTCAGAAATTTAAAAGAAATGTTACTGTACTCCTCTTATTATTTTTTTTTAATTAAAGTTTAAATTAAATGATAATAAGTTTCCATTGTTTGAATTTGAACACTAGAAACTGATATTGACAAATAACAAATAATCTTATATAAGAATATAAGAATTATATAAGAATAAGAGTCAAGAATTATTAACTATTATACTAGCATATATAATTTCTAATTTCAATATTATTGTTGTTGTCTGTTTTTGTTTTTCTTTTTTATTGAAAATGGTATTAAGTGAGTAGTAGGTTTTTAAAGATAAACATTTACTTTGATTTCATCTCATTGTTTACTGATCGTTATAGTGCATTATATTTCACTTGACTCGATCATCTGCATGCGTGACAATGAACGAGCAAGCGAAACCGCGCACTCTCAGAATCATGACTGGAACGTGACAATGTTGATATGATAGTGTGATACTAGCAGGGATGCATCAGATCTGATTATTCTCTTCATACATAGAGATAGTGAATGGTGAATAGTCAGAGGTAAATTATAATTTATGTATTCTTTTCCTTACGTTGTTTTCCCAGAACAAAGACTGAGAGCAATAATTTTACTCTGCTCTTCATCATCAATAATTGCAAACACAATGTGATTGTTTATTAAATTGGTTGCAAATTATATAAATTACATTAAAAAAATATGTATACTCAGTATTTTATAATGAAGATTAAACAAGATAGAAATATACGTCATGCGTTATTAATAAAACATTTTCAAATATAATTATGAAGCAGCGCAATAACACATGTTATAGAATACATCAATACAATATAAATATGGTAAAAAATATTGTTATTTTAATTATAATAATATCTATTGATCATGAAACACCAGTGGTGTACATAGATTTATTTTAAAATTTATAAAATCAGTATATAAGCAGTTCTGTTAATTATGCGGTGCATGCAATACTGTTAAGTATGTTGAGAATAATTAAATAAGTATATATATATATATGACCTTCTAGAAATTGAAATGACGTATAATTTATTTTTAACGCGAAGTCTTTATTCGTAAATTTAATGAATTTAATTATGACTTTAGTACGAGTTTTCTGCAGTTTTCATAGAATTCCACTACCTTTCCTTAATATAATAAGTAAGTTCAATTATTTGCATATTATATATATATATATATATATATATATATATATATATATATATATATATATATATATATATATATATATACATATTATATTATATATATATATATATGTTATATGTATTTTTCAGTTGCATGTATTTTGAATTAATTAAGCTCTGTGGGTCTGCTGAGAAATTCATTTGGACATGCAACCAATACAAAGAACAGTGACATCCCCATATGGGCACTATTTATTTATTTATTTATTATATTTTCCACATGTTACATAATATAACAGTTGGCAGGTGACTATTAACCTAACAAATTTGTTAATCTCACATGAATATATTAAATATTTCGTGTGATATTTACAATGTGCGAGGGATCACATTGCAGTTTTTTCCTGTACCAGCTAGCTACGTATTCAAAATAACAAATAAAAATTAATTTTGATTCTTTCCAAAGAAAATACGCTCTCTGCCCACGTATTGCACGTCGCAAGTGCTTTAAAAGAATATTTGTTCTTCCGATGTTATAAATTCACCGAGTGATTGACAGGCAGTTGAGGCAATAGTCAATAAAGATGTGTGTGTGTTTTTTTTTTTTTTTTTTTTTTCTATTTAGCAGACACAGACCGTGAGGTCCCGGGACTCTGTAAAGATTATTTCGAATTCTTATCTTATAAATAACAATTTCATGTTTCAGAGATTGTAACTTTTCAAGCGGCCTCATGCAAGGCATAATTTTTATTAAAAATTGTATTTATTTATTTTTTAATACTGTATGTTCACTTGATACTCCTAAATATAGGAAGGCGTTGCTTCAAATTATTTACAAACTTAAAACAAATAATTAAAGATTGATCACCCAACCCTTTTTAGTATAATACATTATGTACTTCAATTATATTGTTATAAATTTAGTGTAATATAATAATATATTTTATAATGAATTAAATGTTTTTCGTTCTCATTTATACTACTAAAAATTATTATACAATATATAATTGTTTTAATTTATATTTTATTTTTAATTCCAATATTTCATTACTATATTTTAACAACAGCGATATAAAAAAAATATATTTTTCGGTTCCTTTTACGTTATAACGCCTGGTCTGTCTGCAGCCGTTGTCACTGCATGATAATCAGACACCAGAGGTAACTTTTAGCTTTCAGGCTGTCTCGAAATGTACAATACAGACGGAAGATTATCTCCAAAAAATTATTTATAAAATGCAGCCCATTTTAAATTCTCTACTTTATATCCTTGCATAAAAATAATGTATTATTTTGTTATTATGTGATTGTAATGGATCGTATTGTTAGCAATTGTAAGAATTTTTGATAAATTAATTACTGAAGAATAAAATAAATTTTTCTGTTTCACCCATTAAATGTTTGAAATTAAAAATTGTAGTAATAATAATTATATCTAAGATTGAATACAATTTGGTCAATTTGCAAGCTGTTCGATTCTTATTGCTTTTATATACAATATAATGGGCCTTTTTTTTTCTTGAGTAGATGGAATTGATGGACGTTCGGTAATCACTAGCTTAATTGACAGTATTGACATGCATATTAAATAATGTTGCTTTACCATACCCTGAAGTATTAAGTTACCAACATACGCCCTAACGTAGCAGCTAACTTTTGTAAACTTGTGATTTCTTTTATACTTTTGATGAAACTTTTAAAAATTGTAACATTATATTGTAAAATGTGTTAATTTTGATAACATTTTATGTACATTTACAAATTTCATGTTCATTAAAAATATAAATTAAGGGTTTTCTTGTTCAAAAACAAAAAAAACTGCTAATTTGATGAGAAGAGTCTTAATTACTTACTTTCATAATTAGAACAATGCTAATTAGAGAGGGGAGTACTTATATAATATAAGTATAACACCATGGATTCATGGAATATGCGGTGGCTGGAATTTATATTTATTATATATAAATTTACACACGTAATTATATAGTCATGTATATATATACAATATAATACACATATATAAATATAATAGTGTACTGCACGATGCTGAAAACTGCAAGCAACCAGACTCATGAGCACAGGCAGTCAAGTGAGCTGCTGATGCTCTTATTTACCTCGTTATAAGGGCCACATATTGCCACCTGAACTTAAGTAAACTTTGCTCGGTATAAAAGAGCCGCAAGTCTCAAATTCCAACTAACGTCAAAAGCCGCACTCGCTCATTTCGCTCCGACATACTCATGATACAAATATAGTTATATCATGGAGTTGCTGCATTATGTGCTTGATGTTGTGGTTACTGCTGTATTTGCTTTATCGAGCAATTTATTGAGTAAGGATATTTTTGAAAGTAAAAATTGCATTACTAAATTTATCAACTTCATGTCAATATTGCATGTAATAATGTATGTTTTCAGCTATAGCTTAATAAATAAAATGTCAATATGTTTGTGTACTTAACAAATACAATATAGTCGGCTGCGATTTATTGATGTTTACATTTAAATTATTCTAATGTTTTATCAAAGACAAAAATACAACTCATTTTATTTTACGTGTGGTGTGACGTTAAAACTCATTGAAAATGTTGTAACAGCCTGTTCTTCTGCATATTTAATGAGTCAACGAGGTAGCTAGAAATTATCTAAAATTTCCTAAATTTCATTTTAGTAAAGTCAACAGAGGTAGAGGTACGTTCAGTTGAAAACCATTTAAATAGTAACATCTTGCTTTTTCTTAATATTCAGTATCAACGAATTGGATTTTGATTTTTGCTGCTAAAATGCAGTAATAAATATAAATTCTTGCTTCCATTAAAGCTTCAATATTATTGTTCTCTCTACTTTCTGTCAATTATATTATTTACATATGAATTTAATTATATATATATAATATATACCACATTATATATTATGTTCTATTGTATACGCGCGATATGTATATATGGGTGTATCCTTGCAATATTTAGTTTTCTAGTATTTTGTATTTTTTCTTTTTTTTTTAATGTTTCTTAAATTTAAGTTCAAAATCCATAAGTTCTTAAATCATACATGCTTGTTAAGAATTAAAACAAGATTTAAAACAAATCGCAGACATATCAAGAGTTTTTCAAACTCTTGTGGGGTTACGGTATTTCTTTTTATGTAATATGTAATATGTCTTACGTCTATTTTGTGAATAAATAAATTTAAAAAATATATATAATTTACAATTTATTTAAATTATGTTATAATTTAATTATTTTTTTTATTTCTTGTACTTTTATAATAAAAACTTTAAATTTGACCTTTCACTTTCTCAGACGAACTAGAGCCAAACATTAGCGGAAGTATTGTTTTCATGTTACGCAAGACTTATAAGTAGAAAATACATTTCAATCTCTTGCGTAACTTATTACGTAAAGTCCTTGGTGGTATTTGAACACCCTCCAGATGTGTACGTTGGCTGTTCTGTTAATCATTCAGGTAGGTGCTCTTTAATTCCTTACCTATGTCAGTACTAAGTTATTTCAACTCAAAAATAGGATATCTTGTGCTTTCAAAGGAGTTGATTTTTTCTCTTCTGTTTAATACCGTGGAACACACATGCATTAATAATTTTAATAAACTATGCTGCCTATTTAATTAACTTACTTTTTATGGCCTTAATTATTCTTTAAAAATTGTCTCTTAATTTCTCAAGTCTGAAAATTTTTACGAATAATTGCATAAAAAAACACACACAATTTATAATATATTACAAAGTTATTTAAAATAATCACTGCAGTTGCACTTCAAACTCCCCAATTTACCTAAAGAGTTGTAGATTTAGTAAAACTTCAGAAACATTTTATGTAACAATCAAATATATTATGTAAATATCCTTTTGGTGTCACATTATGATGAATATTTTTAAATTACGATTTTGTACTAAGAAAAAGTAATAATATGGTAATTGAAGTATTTATACACGCATCTCATGTCTATGCTGTATATGAGGTGGTGTGGGAGTTGATATAACTATATAACTAGTGTACTGTACTGTACAGTACATATATATTATATCGGTTACTATAGCAACACTGGCAATGTGCGTGTCAACACATCGTGGCGCGCGCGACGGCGGCGCGTTCAGCAAGCAAGCCAAGCAAGCAAGCACGAAGCAAGTAAGCAAGTGCAGAGTAGGGTCACTCATGCATTGTAAGTAAAAAGATACACTATTCCCCTCCTTCCTTTAGCTGACTGGATAGATATTCTACCACCTACATTTCTTCAAAATTTCAGCCCCACCCTTTTATTATACTGAATTCATCACGCTGTGCTTTAAGTCTATAATATATATAGCAACAGTGAGGTTTTATCTATGAAGACCAGGAGTGAGAGAACGCGTCGTATAATATAATTATATATATATATATATATATATATATATATATATATATATATATATATATATATATATATTCGGTAAAATTTATAGAAGCTTACTATGACGTCATTATACATAAATTTTATATTTAATTTACTTTGCATGATATGAAAATAATAAATTTTATTAAGGGTAAGGTAACGCCACCAATGTTAAAAAAAATCCCTCACACAAAAATTCTGAAAAAAATTTAAAATGTTCTCCTCTACACCCCCTATCAGTAGGTAAAATATCAGGTATACAAATACGATCTAGTTTTTGAGTTATGAATTTTTAAAGTTGGCTAATTTAACATGGAGAAATGGAATTCCCATGTTAAATTAGTCAACTTTAAAAATTCACAACTCAAAAACTAGATCGTATTTGTACACCTGATATTTTAACTACTGATAGGGGATGTAGAGGAGAACATTTTAAATTTTTTTCAGAATTTTTGTGTGAGGGACTTTTTTAACATTGGTGGCGTTACCTTACCCTTAAGAAAGAGTAAAAATTATCAGAACTACAAAAGTTTTGGCTATTTAGTATATTAAAACTTATAATTATAATATTCTAAAATTTCTAAATGATTTAATTTTTCAGGTTTTTATTATTTTCTAGGAAAAAATATCACGGTGTAGAATAATGTAGATTAATCGAAAATTTATTGTAGCGTGAGTTAGTGTGAGTTGCGGGTTGCTTATAGGCCACGACATTAGCCTTCAGACCACTGGGGGAGCAGGGGAGGCATGTAGAGGGTGTGTGTAGTAGGTGTGGTTAAGTGAGAAAGGGAGAGTTTTTTTTTTTTTTTACTTATATTCTTATTATGGATTTGTAGATTGTCTACATCAGATTTAAAAAAAAAATTAACTGTCTCTACAGAATTAATTTGTTTCTCGCGAAAGAATTTAGCTACTATACTAATCTGTTATGGTACATTAATATTGCATACATAAATTAACGCCACGTGACCATGCAATGCAGAGTTTTGTTAAAGACAACCTGTATGACTTTTTATTTTGATGTAAAAAGATAGCTTAACAGTTGAATGCGGAAGAATGCATTTCAATTTGCATTGAAAGCCTTTTGAAAGGTATGATTAATAATTTATGTACGCATATATATATATATAAGGGAATGAAAATTGCATGCATGCAGTTAATTAAACAGAATAAAATATACAAAAAGAAGTTGTAGCTAAATGTATATTATATTGTATGAATAGCAGCTGTTTTATAATTGTTTAGTTTACATAAATAATGCAAATTAAACTCTCTGATATGAGCTATTTTCCAGATTATTTTTTCTTGAAAAAGATTTTGTATTTGTATTTATTTAGATAATTTAATATTATGTTATACAATATGCGCCGCGTGTGTACATCTCTGCTATACAATAACTTTAAGTGTGGGTGTCCTAATTTAAGGACCTTGCACTAAAACTGGCACAAGACAAGTTAGACGAGACATACAAAAACACACAACTTCACTCTGATACCTAAAACCTAAACGTGCATCTTTTAGCAAATTGAATTTTAGACTCACGTTATAGCTTGATCGGTTAACATTGTAACATTGGTTACAAATGAAAGAGCAATGAAACAAGAGCGTGCATGCAGGATATATAGATTTTTGGAACGCTAGGTTCTGTTACTTTTATTCTTATACATTATTAATTTTGTTCACTTTCAATATATAGCCTTTAACTGGTCACATATTAAAAGTCCTTGTTTCCCCCTTCACTAATTCACAAAACAAAATACGAAATTAAATATAGAGAACTTCAGTTGTAAGATATAGTAGTATACTTAATTTATTTAATTAAAGCAACAAACATATTATAATGTCGGAAATTGTAATATATACAATATAATATATATTTTATACATGTCCTTTCAAATTTTTAAGCCAGAAGATAATTGAACTTCTTATAATAAGAGAGCAATTGAAGTGAATAATTAAAGATAAAACTTTTGTTGTCAAAGGCTTTAAAGACATAAAAGTTGGAGCTTCTGACAGAAAAATGAGGGTGGGTTTGAGAGAGTGTAAGAGCATTTCTTGTGTGATGCGAGTGTGTAATATTAACATTAATTTCAGCCCTTGCCTGACTAAGGCTGCTCTACAAACTTTTGTGAAATAAGTTATAATAACATTGTATACAGACAATGTCTGTGGTATGTGTGTGTTTTCGTTTACTGCTTCAAAAATATACAAAAGTTAGGGATGACGTCAAAGAGCGTAATCTTTGTTAACAAGATGTTACAGTTAATACCTAATCTAACTTCAGATAGACTTGGCTAAAACTTTAAAGGTGTACATTTATTACTTCTAAGGAGTAAAATGTTACATATTCTTCACAGAGTAGGTAGATGAGTGTGTTTGTTTATTTTCACTGATTATACCTAAAAAAGTACAGTCGCAATCTAATTTAGTGGAATAGCATGCAGGCGTTGCACCAATCGTACAGTACTCTCCGATTCTTTATGACCAACTCGATACATGCACTGCATCATTACATGTATTATACTGCATTATTGTATATAAGATACGTTTTTGTATGTAAAACTGTGTACCTCGATCGGGACAGCTCTCTCTCTTTCTTCTCTTCGAATATTCCTCCCTTAATTCCTCTCGCACTCATCCTTACTACGAAAGTGTACTTTACGGAATAATATAAAATATATTATAAATATATTTTTTGCTATATGTGTAAATTTTATATAAATATAACAGTTGCTTTTACGCTGCTTTTATTGTGCTGCATGCCATCGTGCTATTGCGCCCTCACGTGTAATGATAAGCGTTTCAGCAGTGATAACATCTTCTTGGCTCAGTTAATAAACCCATGCAACCTACAACATTATTAAGAGATCTCTCGTATTCTCTTCATACGAAATTTGCATTAATTTTAAACCACAACACCAATGATATAGACTTAAACTATTCATGTTATAGCTTATTAGGAACGTTGAGATATCTTAAATGCAAAACTACTTCTAATATAGGATGTGAACTCATTAAACATTTAGTGTATATCTTATCTTGAATTTACTTAAGTCTTAAGTATATGGCATAATTAAACCCTAATTGTTCAAGCATGAAATTAGGTTTAAAAATAAAGTTTCTAATAAGAGATGACATTACATTATAAAAAGTTTCTGTTTAGAAAGACTTTGTTAATCGAAAAGTCAACATTTCTTTAATTAAGTTGTACCTATAAAAGAAAAAAAAAAAAAGGAAACAAAGTTATATAAAAAAAAAATGTAATTAAAAAGTATAAGGATTTGTGGAGAAAATATGATATAATAATAGGGAAGAAACTTGAAAAATCTACAACACCATTAGAAAGTTATATCACAAAGTGCATGGACATGATCAATGACATGCCATGTCAAGGTGGATCCAAAATTATCAAAATGACAAAAATGTACCGTTAGTCTATGTTGTACATGTGGTTCGATCATATGACAGCTCACAGGTTCACTCACGCTATCCAATCCTTTGACAAGAACTTGTATCCTGCAATGACCATTTTCATTTTTAGCTTGTAATTAATATCAATAAAAAGACTTTACAATAAAATTATGCAGTGCTTCATGGTACATCATGTAAAATACATATTCATTAATAAATATAAATACTGACCAACTTTCGGGCATCAGACATGACAGTAAAAACATATAAAATAATTATTAAAGTGAAATTAATAGCAAATTTTACATAACATTGAGGCAAATTGTATATTTTCCGTGAATCGATGAATGACAAAATATTTGTCAACTGTTGCTGTAATATAGAAATCATAAAACACGCTGCATAAAAATTGTATATAATTGTTATTTATTTATAATCAATAATTTTAAAACATTTACAATTTTATATGGTATATTTTAAGTTACTTTATAGGTGATAACTACACACATATAATGTAATCAAGTACCTTGTGATGAATTTTTTGAAAGTGTAGAAGTGTGCAGTATCAATTAGAACAGGAAAAAAACACCTTATTTTTAGACGAGATTACGCAATCAATTTAAACCCACTGCGTGGCTGGATTATTTGGCACTCATCCACTATGTGAAAAAAGTTTTTTTTTTTATTTGGCTATCTACCGACTGACTGTTGGCAACGCCCGATTAGAAAATTGCAGGCACTACCACTACCAGGTAAAAGGGAAATGGTGCGGAACTCCTTAGGGTATCAGTGATTAATGTTCAGTAATGGTGATTAGACTCTGCAACCCTCTGTTTTATAGTATATAGTACAGAGCTACAATATTTTGTTTTATAAAGGTTATGTTAAACTTATACTATATGTGTGCTATGTGTATAGTAGAGCTGGTAATACACTTTGATGTGGTAAAAATAAAAACCATTTGGGTATATACTTGATTTTTTTATGCCAATTAGCGGCATTGCAAGCAAAAATTATTAAAAAATGTGAGTAGCTTGGGAGTGGGCAATGAAATATATATATAAAAATAACATTCGAATATCGTATCAACTCATCCTCTATTCTAACGATTAATTCCTAAAACTAAACAAATACTTTTATGTATGCACACTAATTATAAACAATATACTGTATAGTGGGAGGTAGGGTGTAGTGCGCTTGACCGGGTCTCGTCAGATCGCCGAAGTCAAGCAACACCGAACGTGGTTAGTAGCTGGATGGGTGACCATTTTCAACAAAAACCATGTTTCCCACCCAGGGGTAAATCGTTGCGCTTTTCCACTATGTGGTTCACCTGGCTTTGGACCAATTGCACTTCCGGTTCATTGACAAAGCTGTAGCGTCCAGTCTGGCTGAAGTTCCTACGTTTCCCTCAGTCGTAGGCAAATGTCGGGATGGATGCAAGGCCGTGGCAACACCCATTCAGGAAGAACCCGCGAAACGCTAAAGTTAGGGTTTCAGAAGGTTCGGGGTTTCAAAGTATTATAGTTTGTAATTAGTAATTAGAAGTACTCAATATTATAGGGTTTGATTAAAAAAAAAGAAAAAGAAAAATGATTTTCAAAGGATCCTGATACAATTTTTATAACAATGCAATGTCTGCATGTTATGTAATAACTAATATATATAACGGTGCTATAAAATTACTTACAATTTTTTTGTTAAATTTATACTTATATAATATACTTTCAAATTTAAAAAGTACAAATGCAAACCAATAAATATTTGATTTGATGATTTGTTAAAATTATTATTATCATTAACAACTATTTATAATATTATATATTATAAATATATATAATATATAATATATATATATATATATATATAATATATTAAGATCTTCATGCCCCCTCTATCTGTTGAACTTTTGTTTTATAATGATTATTTGATGAGTAAAATAATCAGACCCACCCATCAGCACAGGATTCATGCTCTGTGGCACACAGTACAGTACAGCGATATGTTACTATGCTACTATCATGACCACGACGACGTATATTAAGTGAATAAATATTCACACAATATTGTATGTACACTCCATTTAGATAAAAATGTCCGATCGGACATTTTACCTGAATGGAGTGTACTGCACCTACAGCGTACCTATCAAGACCTTCTTTATTTAATTAATATAGAGACGGTCTTGTACCTATACAGGACGTTGTGAATGCTTGCTCACTATCTTTTGTGTCCATCAATTGAAAATATAATGGATTTTACACATTATTTAGAATATGATTTTATAATAAAATTTAAAATTTGTAATTGAAATTTTTCCAAAATGGCATGTTAGTTGAAATATCGATGATACTTCTTTTTCGTCCCTTGAGCTTTCATTTTAATTTTAAAATTTTAGTAATTGGTATGTCATTATAAAGGGGTATTGATTTAAAGATTTTATAAAAGTGATAAAAAGTATCAATAAAGTTTTAAAATTCACCAATAGTTCATAACAAAAATAAATGTGCATTTTGCTAGTCTTAAAACTGAAAAAAAAATTACATTTTGAAAATTTGATATTGATATCATTTATATCAAAGACGCAAAACTAAAATTCATAAAATTTTAATGGCCAAAAGCCGAAATACATGTTCATTTCTGTTCTGTTTTTGGTCAAAATGCATTGACCCAAGGGAGTTTTGGTTATTTATATTTTTTTGTTACACTGTACGAATGTTGTTTTGGGCGATAATATAGTATATATATATATATATATATATATATATATATATATTATTTCAAGTTACAACTCATAAACTGTGTACACTCATAAATTTTTAATTTCAAGTACATTTCGAAGACAACCTGTGTGAAAATAATTAGTTGCACGGTCCATATTAATTTATTCGAGATAAAGATACGAGAGTTTCAAATTATTTCACAAATTATTTGTCTAAATATTGAACACGCAATTATGAATGGAGTATCAACCTCAAATTTTTGTATTGCAGAAATCGATGGAGGGTGCAAAGTTATGCAATTCTGATTTTTTTCAGATTTTTTAGAGTCCAGGAACTATTTTTATAAAACTACTGAAAGTACAGAGAAAGTGACGCCTCTTGACGCCTCTCTTAATAAAAGGATAGTACCTAAAAGAAGCGTGGGCTCAAACTATTTTAGCAATACTTCCCGGGCTCTAAAAAATCTGAAAAAATTAGAAAGTGGCATAACTTTGCACCCTCTATTCATTTTTGCAACAAAAATTTTTGAGGTCGATACTCCATTATTTATTATAAACATTGAGCTGTTTCTAATTCAGGGATAGAAAGAAGTGTGATTGCATGAACGTTTAAAATTTTCTCATCGATAGATCGTAAAAATTAGTACGAGTTCACTGTTAAAATTAATTCAATAATAAATCAAGATTAACACTACCTTACTGAATACTTTTTAAGTAAAAAATACAATGAGTAAATAAATTTGCTTTTCTTCTCTCTTTATTGGAGTTTTTAAAGCTATTATTTTCAATTCTTTCTTAAAATTAAAAGGAAAGTTAACAATTTTGTAGATATATCAAATTGATTACAACTAATTTTCAAAGTAATAAAATGTTCACATTTTAGTATGTAAAGTTTCTACCATAGATATTCATTATTAGTGCTTGAAAGCCATTGGTTTTAATGGGGTAATAATAAAAAAGGAAATGAGTGTATGTATAATAATTATGTATGAAAAAATTCTTACTTTTAAATGCATGCGAAGTTGACTCATGTAAACAATTTATTTTCATAGTCATTAAAACAATAAAATAGTCAACATGAATATAATATGAAAATTATTGCTTTTAGTTTGTAATAGTTTGTAATACCGTTTAGTAGATCATAAATGGGGGTTGGTTCAGTGAATGGGAATGTCAATGCTTTAGGAACTGTTAGTTTGGGGGTTACAAGCAATCTGACTGAGCTTGGCTGCCTTTGCTTTTACATGGTGGTAACCTATTCAATAGTGAGCAGCAATCCCCCAGTTTTAATATAGTAGAATGCAATTGCAACGACACGAGTGAGACCATCACAGGCAAACACAAAAAACACAAGGCTCTCTCTCTCTCTCTAACTCTATCTCATCTATTGGGCTGCCTGCTTTGTGCTATGCTGCCTTGTATATTATTATTGTTTGGTTTCACAAAACGCAATGGAGTAATGCAGTAGCATGATCATTGGGGTGGGAGGCATTCAAGTACGCGTTGCGCGTGAATTGGTGCGTGGCTATGCTATAATATAACTGGCCCTATAGGTTAAGTCACGGATTTTGCGTATGTACTGCAAAAACACCTTAATTCCTATATCATTCATTCATTCCGCTCACAGCAGTTTGTGCAGTATAAGCTCCATAAAGTACGCACAAAAAGTATTATCACATAACATATCATATACAAAAATGAATAATTTGAATTACAGCACTGCATATGGTGATAAAATTATAAGCAAAAGTTAACCGCATTAACTCGTGTTAGAATAATATATACCTACATTTTATCCTGTATATTTTTAGAAGGTTAAATAAATTATACATCAAGAAAGCGCGGTATCATTTTATATAATGTTTGTATCTACATAGTATATAGTATACATTATAGCAGTCAGCGAACAATGGCAAACACTGCAATAATTTTTTTCAACTACAATGCACGCAGGGTAAGGATATTTAGTTGCTTTCAATGAACAATTACGTCACAGTTAAGTTTGGTGAAATTCAGAGTAGTATATGCAAGCAAGAGTATAACATGACATCATGCAGGGCATACTGCCATGATCGGAGTTTACAGCAAGTTTATTACGCCACTGTACTAACCCCCTTCCTATTTTGCTTTTGTCCAAACCTCATGCAAGTGGAAAGGGAGGGAGAGGAGAAGAGGGAGGAGAAATGGCATATAAGAGGGTGAGAGAGCGGCAGATTCTGGGTGAACTAAATTCACTACTGCGTTGTGTAGGGTTGGTTGTAGAGTGAGAGAAAAGACAGGGAATAATTATAGCAAAGGATGCTAAAGTTGCCTCATCTGCATATATCAAATTTAACATGTAAACCTCAATGTTTACTTTCTAAAAATAACAATTTCTATTATATTTGTACTTTGACCATTTTACATTATTTTTGCTGTGGAATTAAATACTTTTTTTACGATTACTGCAATCATGGTTATTTCTCATTTCCAACCACCGACTCAGTGCCGTGCGTGGTCAGTAAGGGGGGGGGGGTAGAATTCAACTTTAGTATTAACTACAAAAAAAGAAAAAATTATAATAATGATTTAGTCTGTAGCTTATATTATTGTCTAAAAAAGTTTAAGTTTCCTTCTTAATTCGTGTACTTACATAGTTATATTCAATTTCAATTCCGAAGTGACAATAAAGTTTAACCATGAATTGATGAGTTAAAATATAGGTTTATATTTATTGATTTCATTCAATGAGAAGCTTTAACATTGACGACACGATTCTCTCAGCCAATGAAAATCTAGCGCGCGAACTGCGCGCGACGACATGTTCTATCAAGCTTCCTATCCTTTAACCCAGCGGTACCTAGTTTTTAATTTTTTCCGACGGTTCTTATGAAGGGCAAGATTAATAATTCATATGAGCCACGGGAAAGATCACTTTACACGACATAAAAAAATTTCGAGATTTTGTGCAGCATAGAATTTGAATGAAAAAATAAATAAGATTTTTCTCCTAACAAACCTTATGGAGCGATGTCAGAATGCGGCGCTGCGGCATTTTTACGTTGAAGCTTGTCATTTATTATATGCAGTCTTAACAATTTGCTTCAGAATCAATAATTGTCTTCTTAATCATGATTACTAACGTATGATTGTTCAACATTACATATATGCACAAATTGACGCAAAATTTTTATTAAATAAAGAATTTACACAAGCAAGATTGTATGAAATAAGCAGGTTGTTGGCTGCTATTATAGATGTATATTATAAAGCTGTGTGCCCTATTTATATGTAAGAATGTTTCAATTAGCACTCAATATTTCTGCGTACTATCATTGTTTTTGTTTTTTCAGTTTAGTTCTATATTCATTGAATGCTAACATAAGTTGAATGACTAAAACCTTGCGACATAATAAACAATACTAACGGCTAACATACTTTTGTATAGAAACTTGTGTTATTATTATTAATATATTATACATATATTAATAATCATAATTTATAATATACGTGTAGGTTATAATTATCTACATTTAATTTTTCAAATGCCATTATGTCATATTCCCTGCTATATTGTTCGATTTTGAATGTTTTGTAAAATTCATAAATATACAGCTTAAATGTTGTCACATTTCTCATATATGTATAGTAATTTTTGGATAGAAATACAATGTACAGTACACAAAGAAGACAAAAGGTCTCACCATAGAAAATTGATTTTTGTTTGTTTGTTTTCTGTCTGAACATTAATGTTGTTTTATGAGATCATTACTTCCACCTCGAACATTACACAGGATAACCACATTACAGAGGAATATAAATAAACCGTCACCGCGAGCGAACGAGCGACTGCTGTTCAACAGCTTGTGTTCACGTGTCTGTAAATCAGGTATATGATGTATGTAGTGGATTAATACGTGATTTATAAAAAGAATACAGAGCACTGTAAAGAATGAGAATACGTGTATATATATATATATATATATATATATACACATACAAGTTGTCGTTGTGTAAAAATGCTGGTAAAAATGTAGTGCTATTCTATTTGTTGATAAAATAAGGTTATTAGGTTATTTTATGTGCCGCAAATGATCACAGCATAGTTAGCATTAAAATTTTTGTATATTTAATATGTGAACAGATAGTACATGTCACTGAGAAAAATCAATAAACGAATATTTTGTTTAAAAATAACAATTAAAGATGACAATTAACATGTACCAATATCACAATTTCATGAGGATATTGTAAATTGCAAAGTGTCGCTAGTAACTATTCCGCTTGAAAAAAAAATAAAAAATAAATAAAAATAATAATAAGCATTTAAAATATTTTGATGAGAGCAACTGAATAAATTAAATTATCCAAGCACTTGTATTTAAATAACAAACTTTATTAATGACAAATTGAAAATATGGTGATAAAGATGATTGCTGAAATAACGAATGTATTAAAAATCAAGAAATTTAATATTATTTTCTGTTATAAGAATGGGTGGCATGCAACAGCATTTGCGGCGTGGAATGAAAGATAATGCGTACATTAGGATTGAAATTATTTGTGATCCTCCCGGTAAGGGATAGCATGTAAACGAGCAGTGCGAAGAGGAGCCGCGACCAACGCCAGATGGCCGGGGAAGTCGCCAGATAGCGATTGAGACCTTTAGCAGTAAAGTGACGTTCCGGCCAAACAATTTCTATTACAATGCAAAAGGTCACTAATTCATCAGAAAGCATGATGTTACTATTTTAAAGCAATAATTTTACTTTACAAGAGAAAATATTATTTGACAAACTGTACGAAGATGATACTGAACAAAGAAGAGTGACGATCTTTATGAGGGGAAGATGAGAACAAGCTGAGGAAGATTAATCAAAGTGA
The DNA here is from genome assembly GCA_949825025.1 of Siphlonurus alternatus. Taxonomy (NCBI): domain Eukaryota; kingdom Metazoa; phylum Arthropoda; class Insecta; order Ephemeroptera; family Siphlonuridae; genus Siphlonurus; species Siphlonurus alternatus. The sequence continues at coordinate 34,889,185 of OX463788.1, forward strand.
AAGATGGGGAGAGCTAGCAAAACGTAGGATTTTGGTTGAAAAAGGGAGAGAGAAAGATGCTTTTTAGATGACACATAGACACGCTGGCGAATATCCTCGACACGTGCCATAGAGCAACGGGGAAGAGAAACGGAAGCTGGCGTGCAGAAGAGATTACATTTTAACGTGGTTTCAATAACTTTCAAGCTTTACATGGAATGTAGTTATTTTATTTGCGATATAAAATATACTTTGAGTATGAGTGAGAAGATTTATAGTAACTCGGTGAAAACAAAGTACTATTGTTGAGAGCTGATTCCTACTGAACGTATCAGTAACATAATATATCATAAGAACCTTAAATTTTAACAACTGTAAAAGTTGTCATGGAAATGTTATGACATTATTGGATAAATAACTCAAGAACTCACAACATTTTATATGACATGTCCTGTTGGTTATAATAAAGTATAATATATCTGATTAATACAATGAATATTAATTAATTACTGGGCTTTAAAAATAGTGACAAAAATTGTCACACTAGAACATGCATCAGCATCACACATAATTATTTATAAATAAAATTGTAAATAATTATTGTTAATTTTTATATTTACCTGTATTGAGGTTAAGTGTCAGAATGGCCTCAAATGAAGCAAACATTGCATGAGAAAGTAAAAAATTATTCTATTTATACATTCTTAACATGAATATATAATCACTATTTTAACAGCGTGAACATATATTATAATAGTTGTCTTGGATATATATCAGTCTTTTTCTTAAGGTTCCTTTTACATGCATATTGTAAAACATTTATTGTGAATAACATGCTTATAAATGTTTTGTTATGAAAACATGTTTATATTTTATGTTTGTACATTCTTCGACAGTTTTTAACGATTAGTCTCAGTAACTTTGGAGTCATAGAATATTTCTGAAACTGAAACGAGGGATCAAGGGATAAATAACTTTTAAAATTTTGATAATGTTGTAATAAAACTTAATCGCATATATTATATGATTATAGCAAATTCAAACTGGAATTTTTCTCACAACAGCTATACGTATATACATTTACGGTTTCCGTCCATACGGCTCCATGTTAAACTTCTACCTCAATTTTCACAAAATTGATAAGATTTCAAAATTTGTATTCCACCTATTGATGACAAGTTTAAAAACCCTGCAAGACTTGTTGAACTCAAGGGGGCTGATTCCGAGATTTTAATCAACTGAGATTCCTTAAGATTCGATCGTTATGGAAAATAAATAATGGGGAATTCTCTTACTACTCAAATTTTAATTTAACTACTATATTATGATAGGGTACATATTAACAATAAGTTTGACTTAAGTTTCAACTTTTTTAACTCAAATTTGGGGACTCTGAAGGGATTATTAGAATAGGGGCAAAGTATGCAACCCGCGCGCAAACCTGAAAATTGTGACGTAGAAACTCCCTAGTTAACACACAACAACTGCCTGATATCATAGTTTGAGCGTCAAGGAGTCATCTTGGCTATAAATTTTAGTAACACGATCGAAATCAGCGGGTTTTTATACCCTAGTAACAATAGTGTTTTCTCTAATATCAGTTTACTTTAAGAGTGATAATCGAAAATATAAATTTATTTATTGCCGGAAAATTTCGCCTGCTAGGCAGTTTCTACGTCACGTTTTGGCGCTAAATTCAAAAGGAGGAAGATTTTTAAAAAATTCCCATGCCTCCAATTTTGAAAATTGAAACTTTTTTGTTTTAGGACATTTAGTTAGAGGGAAAAAACACTCATTTAGAGCATCTGAAAAAAAATTAAAATAAATGTAGGAGAATTCCCCATTGTATTAAATATCATAATATTCCTTAAGCCTGTATTATACGATACAATTTGTCTAATTATTACACACAATTTTTTTTACAAGAAAACTTCAACTCCATCTTTTATTTGTATGGATATGACATTTTCTTGCAAGGGAAACAAAATACATGCAAAATTGTATCGCATAATACAGGTTTTACATAATTAGATATTGCAAATGTATTTTTTATGTTATTTGCCTGCTTCATAGTAATAACTTTTTTCTGTAATTGATTTGCTTACAGAATCGTAAATGTTGTTTTACTTCTAGTATTGCTGTTGTATATAACTACGCACTTGTTATAATATAAGTTGTTATAACCTTTTTGAGTGTGGAGAGGTGTGGCGCAGTTCGTTTGACCGGATGTCGTAGATCACCGAAGTCAAGCAACAACGAGCGTGGTTAGTAGTTGGATGGGTGACCATTTTCAACAAAAATCACGTTTTCCACCCACGGGTACATCGTTGCGTTTTTCCACTATGTGGTTGTCCTGGTTTTCGATTATTGCATTTCCAGTTCATCGACAAAAGCTGTAGCTGTAGTGGCCGAGGTTTCCACGTTTCCCTCAGTCGCAGGAAAATGCCGGGATGGATTGCAAGGCTATGACCGCCCTCCTTCCTAATGAGTCCGTGAAACTTTTAAGTTACGTTCCAGAAAGTTCGGGGTTTCAAACTTACAGTGAGGAATTAGTATGTAATTGTGGTAATTGGGTAATTGTATCCAATTGTTTGATAAAAAAAATTCGAAAAACATACATTTTTGTCTTTTTTCTTTTAAAATTATCAACAAAAAGGTTCTCGTGTAGTCTAGGCTTGAGTAACTATATGTATTAATACTGTGGTGCAAGCTTAGCATCACATCGATTTATAGACCGCGCAAATATCGATTTTTTTTCGTCGACCGTAACATATTATTTATTAAGGGGAAAGGGCGAAGGAATGATTCATACTACTCACATTTTATATCAAACGATAGGCTATTTGTCATGTACAGCAATCCTCATGAATTTTTATGGATTATAAGGTTTAGTATTTTTTAAAATTTAATAATTATAATAATGCATATATTTATTATTTTATTGTACCTTGTAAAGTTGTCAAATCATTCACTTTTATTCTTTATAGATGAATTTAGCACAATAGAACTTTTAAAAAACCTAATTTTATTCCACTGATCGGTGAAAAATTAAAATAAAGACGGACGGGTATCTTAATAGTTTAAAGTAAATTATTGAAGTGCCGTGAAAAGTTTTCCCAACACTTCAATCAAGCAATCATATACTTAAAAATCTTATTCAACTAACTGTATATATATATAATAAATTATTTATTGAACACAAAGACAGCGTACAGAATAGATTATAAAATATTATATAATAATACCCTAAAAATAAAAAGAAAAATATTGATTATATTATGCATACATATTATGCAAACCATGGAGGAATATTCGATCTGTATATATAAGTGTTGAATTTAGCAAAAAATTGACTTTTTACATTCCTCCGCTCCAGTCAATAATGTAAACTTTTGCGTGTGCTTGGAAAGGATCTTGTTGTCTAAAGCTCACTCTAACAGATTTAAAGAACCTCTGAGCTTAGGATTAAGTTGCGTTTGCAAAACGATTATCGAGAGAAGCTCACAACAAGTCGCGTGTTCGTTGTGGACCTACAGAGCGAGACTTAAAGTGGATGCTTCGTACGATGATCACAGCTCTTGCTAGAAATAGAGATAAGAATTTCGCTTTGGAGCAGAAGACGGAGAGACAGGAACCTGTTGAATCTTATCCGTGAGGTCACGTGTACATCTAAACATGATTTAAAGGTTTAAAGGAAAATACACAGAATATATTACTCGATAAAAATTTATCTTAATACTATTTTTTTCCGCTTCAAAAAACTTATTATATAATTGTATTAATGTACACAATCAAAGAAAAAAATACGAAAAAAAAAATACTTCCCTTGAAGAAAATTTAATATTGTATAAATTGTATAAATTATATATAATACATTTTACTGTGCTGTGCATGGTTTGAATGTATTAAATAAAAATTGCAAATAAATCTAAGTATATGAAATATTCAACTATTTATAACATTACTTCTATTTTTTTCTATTAAATTGATGATTTTTACAAGAACTGAATTTAAATCACCGTTAACATGAATTTATGTGTAACTTGTCTTTTTGAAATATGAATAAATTTCTTATATTTGTTAATGCCATGCTGAAAAACATTCCAAGAATTAGTATTTTAAGACTATTTTTTTAAACCGTATAATTGTCAACTAATTCTTCTACTTCGGTTACAAGAGAGAAAACATTTAGTAAAATGAAAGTTAATTAAGTCATCGAAACATCGAATGCCCTTATATGTATTGCCTTATAAATTAGATTTCATAGATCCTTAGTATATAGTTATAAGTTTTGCTTCGATTTTCAATAAGAATTATATTTTATTTACTGATGATAAGCGAGTTAATAAAAAAACTTTGTTGCAACAATGATATATGACTGACTGAGCATAATACTATAATTATAAGATAATGCAAAGTTTATTTCTTTGAGAAGCTCAAAATAATCTGTGACAGTTGATTGTATTCAATATATATAATAATAGTTATTGTAAATCATTCTTAAACATACTCATCTGCAGAATTTTCTCTTTACTTTTACATTAAAGTAGCGTTGAAAGTAATATCAAGATTAACACGCACCTGCGAAGTAAAATTATTTTTACCACAAAGGCACATTCTTTTCTCAGAAAGGTTTATAATTTGTTGAAAATTTCTCATTTGTATCAGCAGATTTGACGAATTGTATCAAAGACTTCAGTTTGCCTCTGTCTGCAGTTTGTGAATATTCCTGAGTGCGCGCTTGCGTTCCCAGTGGCCGCAGCAGAGTCGAACACTGTATATTTGGGAGGTTCACTTTGGTGTCAACTGCCTTTGTGATGGTTTTCTATGGTTTCGCATCGTCACTACCAGGCAACACACAGATGCCTCCTTTTCTAGTAATCTCGTAATCCAGTCTCCTTACTCCACTCATCCTAATAAAGATGATAGGCACCCTGGGATGTGTAGGCTGGTTTCGATTTCTTCTGCGACCGCCCTAACGTCCCTATCTAGTTCTGCTATAGGTTCTTCTCCTGGAGTAGACAGTCGGGAAAGACTCGAAAATGAATTCATAAAAAAAAAGAGGGAGAAAAAAAAGACACCTATAACTGATGCAATAATCGTATAATATGCAACAAATAAATTTAGCACGTTATAATATATTTATCATGACTTAAAATATTTTTGTTGTTTTATGTAAATAAAACAGTTGGAATTATAATTCTATTTGCAAGCAATTATTTGTTCATTTGAAATGTTTTTATACGTTTTTCATCAAGCCTTTTTACCTGTTCATGAGCTATGTTTAACAGTGAGTACCATTTAATAGAATATTGTATACAAAATTATAGCTTCATATCCTAATATAAATTTTACTTTATATTATTATACAACACAAATTTATAGAGTCTAATAAATTTTGTTCGTTTCTAAAATTTTGTACTAAGAAAAAAAACAAAACAAAAAGAATAAAAAAATTCATTTAATAAAAATACTACCGATTTTGACCTCTCAGCTTGTATAAATAATGTATAAAGATTTAATTCCTTGTTCTGTCGTGCTTTTGTCTCATTCGCTGCATGTGGCGTGTCCACAGTATATATTGATATGGCCGCTAGCTATTATACAGAACTGAAAAATCGCGTGACAAAGAAGCAGTAGCTTGGACGAAATGGAGAGACGCGCTTGGTAGGTGGCTAAACCGCCTTAGTTCAATGTGTTTCCAACATCCTGTTATACGTGCTCGCGATCGTTCAAGTGGTTTCAACTCAATTCGACGATGATAGGGGTCCATTGCAAATATGCCATTCAAACTTAAAACAATACTAGCACTTCAAATGTACGCTGCGTATATACTCTTCAATTAATTATTATACTTCTAATCGGATGAGTTTGACATAGAATATGATCGAGACTTAAAAATGAACGTTTGGTTTGATAATATAATAATATATGTACACTACATGTTTTTTTACCTTCTAAATTGCAACTTCTTTTATATTATGAGTTCTTTGACACTCAAGTAGGTTTTTCTTTTCATATACTGAGGAGGTACTTTTATAATTGTTCTTGACAAACAATAGCACGAATCTAAATAAATATTTAATAACTAGAATTCGTGTCACATTATTCTTAATGCACATGAAATCAATGGCGTATGGCGTACGTGCTTTTTGTTATGGCTGGAAGCTTTTCATTGTTATTTTTAACATAATAGATCCACATGCACTCTAGAGACGCGGGAGATCTGTATTTTGTCCTCATTGTCTTTTTTCTACTAAAATTTATTCCGATAAATTTTAAACAAATCGGTATGTATAATATATATATAAGCAATCAATTGTTCTCATTATACTAATAATTTATAACGACAACAATCACTTTGACTGATGTAAGTTATAATAATAGATCAACTGCAGTATAAATATATTACAATGATGTATCATATATTTTTTTACTGCACATGGTAAAGCAATAGGCTAACTTTTAAATTATGCAAATCAGTTCAGTACTATACTCCATACCATTTTAGAAAAATATAATACACGTGAATACGAGAATATAATTAATTTAGCTTCGAAATGCATATCATTCAATTGATTTTTTATTTTATTATTTATTTATTATATTTGTCATTACAGATTTACTTTATAACAAGGATACGTTTAGACCTCATGAGCTGCCATAGAGGACATAAAGGACCAAGAGATGGCGCTGACGTCTGAAAATTTTTCTCTTTGCATCGAGGATACGGCAATACCTATAGCATGGGGAGAATCACAAAAATTATCAAATTTTTAGGAAAGAAATCACTTACGAAGTTGAAATATTTTTTTATATTTGTCCTAAAGTATTTAACAACTAATTATAGTATCGTCATTTCTGTAAAATTATACTGTGGCTGCTGACAGAGCATTTACATGATTTTACAATGTTAAACATATACAGACAGCAATCCTCGCCAGACGCACGTAGTTCCAGCAGTTACCACTAGGATCGCACTAACTTTATGACGCCAATACAGGCATGAACTTTGTGTCTCAGAGAATGACGTCAGGCTAAACGATCCTTAATCTTTTACTTATTATCAATGCTAGCTGTGAGTAGTCAGATATATCTAGTTCTCACTGACTTGAGCTATAAATAATAATAAAAAATAAAAAGATTGACGAACAATGACAACGAAGAATACTAGATATTATGCAACTGCTCACAGTAATTTATTTTTTTAATTTGTTTATTCAGAGAAACAGATATATGACACTTAACATAGAATATTGCAATAAGTCCCAAGAGTTTGTAAAACTCGTAAACGGGGAACTTCAGTTTAAAAAAATTGAGCATTAGAATATTTACGATATTTACAAATTATGTCTATGTGATACGAAATTCAAATTTTCACATATTGTTTAGTAAATCATTATGCTTATTTACGAATTGTCGGCTAATGTATATATCTCTATAAATGTTGTAATTTTCCAAGTAAAGACGTGGAAGTAACACACTTTATTTAAATAAATTTAAATTATATAAGTAAATAATTGAAACATTATTAAATGAGGAAAACAGTTTGTAACTTTAAAAGTACACATATATCACTGCATTTCAGTTATTACATATTATAAAGTAATGTTTGAACTGTTTGAAGTAAAATCAATAAAAATTAGAGTCTCAAATTTTGAATAATCAAATTCAACAACCTATGAATATTATTTGTTGTCATCTTTGTTCAGCCAGCTATTTATAATATTTAATTTAATATAAAAAGTAAGAAAAACTCAATAAATTATTAAATTAAATTCGTATTTTATAAAAATACCTTGTATAATTATTTGATCCATAACAATATTCAATTAAGCCTATCTTATTATTTATTAGATATAGGAACATCAAACAAAATTTCTCAAAGTTTGTTAAACAATGTTATTTGGATAAAAATTCTGTAATTTAATTAGTTTTATTATAACGCAAGCTTTTGCTGCAGTTTAATTGGTATAGAGTTTATGGGATAGTAGCCACTTTTAGTGATGTAGTGCCTTTGTTGCTTTTGCTGCTGTCCCCACTCAGTGCTATATTTATTGTATGTGTACTGTTGTGAAATATATAAATAAAATAAAATAATTGATTAAAAGTTTTACATTACAAGTTTGTATTACTTAACCCAATAAACAAATATTATTATTATTATTATTATTATTACCATCATTTTTGAATGAAAGTTTTCAATGGAATATTTGCTACAACTGCTAAAAGCTGGTAAAAAAGTTTTTAATTTTTTTATGTAATTTTTTTATTATTATTATTTTTTTGCTGTCATAATTACAAATTATTTTGGTTCAGGTATCATACGGTAAAAAATAATTTAGGTTGATTATATTAATGTGAATATGTTTTTTTTATGAATGGAATTTAGCTTCTCTTCTCCACCTCACTTCATCCCTACTTATACTCTTCTTTCCATGCCACCACTCTTGGCTCTTGAGAGCTCGAATTTCAATCTGACTCATGCACTGCCTTGTTGTGGAGTGAGAATACGGCGGCACCAGTCAACGACGTTCGTGTAAACCGCGTGGAGTCTGTCTTCACTAGTAGGCAGCTCAGCGTGCTATAGTACTCTTCACCACACAGTGGTATCATCCTCTTGACACGAGTTAACCATACTGTAGGCCAGCCTACTCTAGTATCCTTGTGACAATGCCAATGCCAGAGGTGGGATTATATTACATGGTTAGCAAAAAAGAAAGAAAAAGAAAAAACTCTTCTTGCCTTCAAGATTTTTAAAATGCTCTTCAGCAATCCTTAAATTCTTTTGATTGTAATACTCATTTTCTTTTTATTGCATACATATACATTATTTCAACTTATGTAAGTCTAGGATATAATTTAACTTTGTTTTTAGCTCACAGTTGTAAAGTTACATCGCATACTATAAAATGTAGTTATATAGTATAGGGGAGTTTTTCTATATATCGCCTTCCATTTGGATATATGCTTGTGTGCAGCAGCGGATCCTCCCCCTCCCTTATTTTGGATTATAAACATGGATATATCTCCAACTTCATTTTTGTTTTGTTTGACTAACATTGACGAAATGTTTTTCTGGATCCACTTCTGGTGTATATTAGTTATGTACAGTACTTTTATTTTATTATTAAATCCAATACAGTATACAGCAGAATTTAATACAATATTCCAATAATTTAGATACATGATGTAATGCATCTCCTACCATATAATAAAACAAGTTTCACATACATGATTAAATAAACATAAAATTAATTGTACCCACTTAAATACCCAATAATACTAATAATACTAATGTGTATATTGTTGATTGGTAGATTTGGAGATGTCAAATGAAAACATCATAAAAAAATAGAAATACTCATTATTAATGTATATGTCAAACTCACGTGACGTCACTGCAACGCATATTGCATACTTTACAGGAACCTGCCGTGTCATATTGTTGTGCTGCATCAGCAGCGTGTAACTAAGAGAAAATATAGAAATAAAATTAATTATAAATTATAGATGGCAATTATTACATTATATCGTTTCAATATCATTTGCTATTATAGTTTATGAAATAAAAAATACATATTACGCGTTTTCAATGCTTTAGAGCGTATAATACGGTATGACAACAGGAGGGGAAGTGAGGGGAGGTAAACAGCTGAGCGTTATCCTGTAAGTATAGATAACCCTACAATCTCGTGGCGCTGCTTATTACATAAATTCATTAAATTGGTAAAACGCCACTGATCAGTGTAGGGAGTAGAAAAAAGACAGAAATAACCATGAACGCATGCGTGAAAATAATGAAAGCTTATTATAATGTAAAACCTTTAACTCCGTAAAAAGTTAAAATCGTGCTATAAATTCTGTGACGATAAAGCCACTTGTATTATATATTTAGCATAAAAAGAAGCAAAGGAAATAAATAAGGAATAAGGAAGGATTTAAATGCCTATGACGTAACAGTGTCTTTCACCTCGATTTTGTGGGTGTTCTAAAATAAAAAAGGGTCCTCTATCCAAATATGTAAAAACAAAATAATGTGGGTCGTCTCTTTTCTACCAATCCGAATCTCCTCTGAATCTTAAACTCACTAAGGTGTATTTGTTGGGGAAATATGTGTGCATATATGTAATGTGTGCAATGTGTATATGTGTGTAATGATTGAAAAGGAAGAGTAAAGAGGCAAAAGTTAAGACGCAGCAAACAAAATAAAAATTAATATTTTACTCATCTGAATATTCAATTTATTGCATTATAGGCTTTAGGAATACATTTTTACTATCATTAATACATGCAAATTAATATTTTATATTTATTTATTTTTAATAACATATATATATAATATAAAATTAATTAATAAAAGAAATCAATTGAATTAATTGGTTTGAGTGATTTCAGCTTTTTAAAATGTAGTCTGCAAGGGCTTTAAGCAGGAGCTGGCATCTTCAAACATTCTTGTGTATTCGTAACGTTGGGATGTAACATAGCATGCCTGCATTGAAATTCTGGTCTTGTTTGAATAAAAAGTGTACGACCTCAAGTGTTTAAATCTTTTTAAGGAGACGAACGTGACTGCGATATTAGTACTGTATATTATATACTGTGCATAATATGCCACTCAGTCCTGTTTTGTGTGAAACTATTTGCTCCTTTTTTTACTTTTTTTTCTTGTATATTTGATCCATGGTAGCTAGAACCTCACTTATTAAAATGATAGTAATTCGGTAGTACACATTGAATTCCGTATTCCATTTTTATTTATTTATTTTCTTCTTACTCAAGTAGCATTTTTCATTTGTAAAAAAAATATGAGAGTAGGGGGAGGGAATGGGCAAACTGTACAATTTTATGACATAAATTGTTTTTAAACTTATTTAATACCTTTAATACAACACCATGAATACTATTAGCTCTTATACGACGATTTATTAAGATGGGAGATGTCATTTTCATATGAATAAGTATGCAAAAGTTATCGTTGCATCCTTATAATTTATTGGACGAAAGAGAAAATGGATAAAAGTTAAACAGATTAAATATTAATTTTTCTCATTTATTTGTTGAAAAAATATGGTGGTGGTGTGTACAAATTTCTTACAGCACCAGCACAACAATGCGTGATGAAATATTTTTCAGTAAATGATCCTTTTTTTATTTTATTTATAACTGTGTGAGTTTTTATTTATTTTTTAAGTATATCAATGTTATTAACATTTAAAAAGAACGCCGCTTGGTTTTCCTTTCCTCCCCTATAGCTCTTTATTAAGTTGACGTCAATTACGGTCTTGCAAAGTAGCTGAGGATGGGGATGAGAGTAGGAGTTGTTATCTGAGCAGACGCAACCACGGTGGCTGCCTGCCTGCCTGCCATCATGATACTTCTTGCCATTCTTTTCTTTTTTTTTTTTTTTTCACTTTTAATTTAATTTCTACCCTTGAAAATATTATCTCCCCCCTTTATTTTATGTCCACCTTCAGTTGTATAGTCAAGATGTATCAAAGTGAGAAAGAAGAAACAAAGTTACTGTCATTTAACGTGGAATAAAAACGAATAAGCAAAGTTCAGAAAATGACAGCGGCTGTTGTAATCTGTATCAACTATTATTGTGTTACTTGCCGATATGGTATTCGGAATTTAAAGATGTATGATATTAATGACGTGTTACGCATGTAATATATATTTTACTTTTATTTGTTGAAGTTTGTTTTAAAGTATATAGATTTGGTAAATATAACCGTTTAAAACAAGCATACTTATAATAATATTTATATTTTCTTATTGAGTTATTATAAAAAAAAATGTTATTTACCTATATTTACTATTAAAATTATCAACTGTCAAGTGTTACAAGCGCAAACGTTGACCTAATTGTTGTGTGAGGCTGAAAAGTGGAGTATTGGAATTTGATATCTTCATTGTGAAGAATGAATGATCTTCTTTCTGATCTTGGCTCGGGGCCAGCCATCACGACTCACTCGGCAAGCGGTGGGTGCCCTATACACTGCCAGTCTGCATGGCGCCACCGAGTACCGCGTGCTCACAACAGAGAGTAAGAGAGAGGACAGACAGGACAGTAGACCGAAGAACATAGGCAGCCACCAACAAGCACGGTAGTGCAAAGTGACTCCAACCCATCTCCCCGCTTGGTAGAAATCATCCTCTTTGCATGAGAGGCCAAGCCTTGCAGCCATTCGTTAAACTAAGTGCCTCTACGCAAGATGCAAGCAAAATTATAAACAATAAAAATTTTGGCCAGCAGCTCCAGAGCATGTGGCTGGTTGCACGAGATATAATAATTATGTACGATATTTAAGCTTTATTCATAAAATTCAAATTGAACAAGATTTGCAACAATCTGCATTCGGATGCAACGTACGAATTAATGATAATTAATTCATTAGTACAAAAAATTATTCCACTGTTCAATAAAATAATTTCATAACTATATTATATATAATACGTTACAAATAATTTGAATACTAAAATCAAATATTTAAATTGAAAAAAAATAATAATAATCACGATCGTCTGTTGTTTAATCCCCTCCCCCCCCTCTTTCTTCAATTATTTGCAAAGCAATATAAAATTATATAACGAATTTAATCAATTATAATTTTGATCCTCTATTATATTATAAGGGTTTTTGCATGTCACATAATTTCAGTTGATTAAATTTTTATTGCAACTTAAAAGAATTCAAAGCACTTGGAGAGAAAAGTTAAGTAAAAAATTGTACGACAGTAAAAGCTGCAATTTAATGGAACCATGATATCATCTTGGAACTCCATTTGTGAGTATTGGGGCAAAGGTTTGGTGGAATGAGAGTGGTAAAAAAAATAAAATAACACGAAATAGTGCGCGAGAAGGGAGAAAATTAGAACTCTGGAGCCTGTGCATGTACACCGCGCACCCGTCAGCCCAACGCGCGTTATTTTGTCAGTGAGGCAAGCGCATGCATGAGTGTAGTAACGTGAGGGTGGCGGCGGCGGCGGCGGCAGTTGATGCTTGCAAGTAAAGCTATGGAGGGTTGCTGGATGGCTGAGGGTGTGCTTAAGTAAGCACAGTAATATTCTAGCCGCTCGCTGCATGCACCAGCTAGTGTAGAAATGGATCGCAGTCAGCATGTATATGAGTATGCATGAGAGATAGTACGTATATATAGATACGTTGTGCTCAAATAGTTGAAAATGTATAGAGAACAAGAAATTATATATATATATATATATATATATATATATATATATATATATATATATATATATATATATATATATATATATATATATATATATATATATATATATATATATAATATATAATTATATATAAAATATGGTGTGATGTGAAAATTGATTTTACTCTTCTTAACTTTCTAGCAACTGGTTTTGCAGCATAAAATATTTTGTTACTTAGATTAGAAATTCATAGTGTAAACATAATAAAATTAGCAAAGCTGTAAATATCACCAAAGTTCATTTGAATATTTCCTTGTTAGCAGGAAATGTTGGTAAAGAAATGTTTAGGAAACAAATGTAACAGATGCAAAGAGAAGGCAAAGGAATTTTGCATTACCTCCAAACATTCATTTGGAATCATTTGGATTTCTTTTGGAATGAAAAAATACAGTGAATATTCTGCTGTTTAATTTAATTATAATGCCATTATTTTCATATAATTATTATTTTCTTAATTAGTAAAAAAAAAAAAAAAAAAAAAAAAAAAATGAGTGAGCAAAACGAAGTTTGCATGCTTTGATTATGTTTACGCATAAAATCAACGTTGAGTATATTGTGAATGTATTTAATGACTAGTACATAATACATATAATTATATAAAATATACTGTATTTACAATATAATATATATGTAGATATGTGTGTGTGAGAATTTGTTAGAACTAAAGTGAGGGCGTGCAGGTTATAGCGTTTTGCGTTGTAATATGCTGGTGTTGGCTTGCTTGGCTCAGCCGAGGCTTAATGAGAGAAAGAAGAAACTTCGAAAGGAAGGGGAGGACGTAAAGTTGGGGCGGTTAGGAAGCCGTATATAGTATAGACCTATATGTATACGTGTAGTAAGGTAGCAGACGCAACGGTGTCCATCTCATCGAATCTACCTCTCCCCTTACTCCTCACCACACCCAGCACCTCACCTCTACACACCCTATATTATAACACCCCCAGTAGTTGCCTAGCCAACTGAATATATCCAACATTTCTAAGCGTAGGGAGAAACGTAACGCAAAGAAGGGTCAGGTCAAAATATGACCTCGGTGCTGCTTTTCCGTTCAGCCCTTATATACTATATCACATTGCATTTGGTGTAACCACCTATATATTTTCACCAAAACATCGTATATACCCCATGGGGGTAAATAGATATTAAGAGAAAGAGGAACGGAAGGATAAAGTAAAACGATAGGAAATTTGCTTGCTTCAGGTGTATTTTAAGGGTGGAGTTTTTTTTTTTTTATGGGGGTGAAAGCTACAAGGGGGAAAATACATTTCGCTGGTTTCTTTATCCCTCCCCTCCTCCATTTCTGTATATTATGTACATATAAAAAAATGTATATAGTGAGAGGAGCAACACACACATCTCAACTATAAGGCTCCACATATCACCACTCCTACATAGCTAGCGTGACACGAGGCTGCTCCGGCTGTAGCAAATGAACGTCTCTCGTATGTCTGTTTATCGAAAAGCAGGGAAGTCCCGCCCGATCTTCTCAAATGAATTCCCTGGCGAACAATTCATTCTTGTTATGTGCCATGGAAAACATTCTTTGATGTATTAACTAGTAAACTGGGAGAAAAATATGAAAGCAGAGAAAGAGTAAAAAGAGAAGGGAAATAAAAATAACCAAGTATGTATGAGGTGTGTAAAGATAAGGCTGAAAAAAGTCAAGCCGTTGGAACAAGAGACGTTGTATGTTGTGGCTTTATTGTTTATTTTTGAAAGAAAATAAAAAAAGAAATCAAGTTGAAGATTTCTACGAAAGCTTTTATAATAAAGAGAAAGGTGGAATTATGTAGAATCAATTTCCGTTCGGTATATTATTATGTACTATATACAAATAAACAAATTAAGGATATCATCTTTAAAATAAAATAAAGTACTGTCAGAGGGTAGGATAAAACGGTTGTTCTATCGGTTCGACACTTTTATTTACTGTCAGTCTATAATACGTAAAATAAGTACTCGTATAATACTATTAAAAAATAACATAATCGTATTATATTTTTTACACGTGGAGTGCCGTTGTCTCCTTTGTAAAATATGCGGAGAATAAAAATACGAGTTCTTTACAATCCTGTCCATTATATAGCAATTTTCTCTGATGGGTTATCTGATGAGGTGATGAGTTAATAAAAATTTAGTTTTCATGAGATAAATATAAAGATTTTATTTTCCTCAATATGCTTATTTTTAAATTAGTCTTATTAAATGCAGATCTTCCTTTACAAATCTAGCAAGCTATTGACAGAGAGTTTCTAAAAAATAATAATAATAAAAAAGAAAAAGAAAAAAATCTCTTTCAAACTCACTGAACTATATTCATTCGTCTTAGCAAGATTTTTTTATTTATTTCTTAGGCTTGCATA
The DNA here is from genome assembly GCA_949825025.1 of Siphlonurus alternatus. Classification (NCBI taxonomy): domain Eukaryota; kingdom Metazoa; phylum Arthropoda; class Insecta; order Ephemeroptera; family Siphlonuridae; genus Siphlonurus; species Siphlonurus alternatus. Next base: position 34,904,762 of record OX463788.1, read on the forward strand.
CATCGATCTAAAAGCTTACAGACTCCTTAGTTGTTTTCATTACAAAAAATTCTTATTTAACAGATCAAAAATACATTTTTTGTATTATTTCTTATGTATTTTTAGTTTGTTTGAAGAGTTCAGAAGAATTATTATTACTTAAGTGATGCTTTTAATGATTTTTTTTAACCTGAAATATTCCATGCATTATGCTTTCTTCATCTTTATTCTACCTTACTTCACGTCATAATTTATAGTATATAATATTATAACTACATACTATATATATATATATATATATGTTACCACCAAAAACCGAATTCGGGCAAAAGCCGAAAAAAATGAGCAAAACTAGTTTTGAGCATCAAGTTAATATCAAAACCCGAAGTAATCGATTATTTCGGTTTTTGAGCTTAACTTGATGCTCAAAACTAGTTTTGTTCAAATCAAAGTGAGCAAAACCCGACGGAGACTTTTACATCTGGTTTTGCGCGTTTCCGTTTGAGCAAAACTAGTTTTGAGCATCAAGTTAAGCTCAAAACCCAAAGTAAGATTTTATTTCGTCTTTTGAGCAAAATTTGAGCAAAACTAGTTTTGCTCATTTTTCAAAGACAATTTATTTTAAATTTTGAACTTGAGTGGAATTAAGCGTTCATCATATGAAGCCCTCTTTGGCCACCCACAACGAAAAGGGTTGACAGATAGTTCTTTATAGAGGTCTGCATGGGCCGGATTTTCGAGGCCTGACCCGGCCCGTTCGGATGGTTGCTAGGCCCGGCCCGGGCCAGTGATGCTTCACAATGCGGCCCGGCCCGTGGCCCGTCCATAGTTCAACCTCATGCAGCTCACCTTTTTACTATAGTGTTTTTCAACCCATTAAAAACTAAGAAAAAGTCGTTTTAGATTTTTTTTTTTTTTCTTATTTGGGTCCCTTCTTTCTCTTTCCTTAGCAAAACAACAACAACAACAACAAAAATCACTTTTGAAATTTTGAGAAAAAGCTAGGCCCGGCCCGTTCACAGAATTAAGCGAATTAAGGGAGAAATTGGAGAAATTGAAGCTTTTATTAGGGGGCATACATGACCAAAATGTGCCAATGGACAACATACATGAAAAAATTTTATTGCAGAAATGAATAGAGGGTACCAAATTATGATACTCTGATTTTTTTCAGATTTTTTTGAGACCCGGAACTATTTTTAAATAATTATTGAAAGTCCTGTGATTTCAGTTGGCACCCCTGCAGCCTTAATAAAAAGGATATATAGAGACTGGACGCCTATTGACGCCTCCAGGGGGCGTGGCCACACTTTCAATAATTATTTAAAAATAGTTTTGGGTCTCAAAAAATCAGAAAGAATTCAGAGTAGCATAATTTGGTACCCTCTATTCATTTCTGCAATAAAAAATTTTCATGTATGTTGTCCATTGCCCCAAAATACCAACCAATTAATCAAAACTTTTATTCAATCAAACAAATAGCAACAAATAAATAAATGCAACAATACATAAATTAATAAATATTTAAATAAGTATTTAAATAACTACAGCAAAGAATAAGTAAAAATAAATATATTATTCCGAAGAAAATAAAAAAAATAAAGAACAGCCGTCACAAAATGAAAAATAAATTGTCTTTGAAAAATGAGCAAAACTAGTTTTGTTCAAATTTTGCTCAAAAGCCGAAATAAAATCTTACTTCGAGTTTTGATCATAACTTGATACGCAAAACTAGTTTTGTTCAAATGGAAATGAACAAAAGCCGATGTAAAAGTCTTCATCGGGTTTTGCTCATTTCGACTTGAGCAAAACTAGTTTTGAGCATCAAGTTAAGCTCAAAACCCGAAGTAATCGATTATTTCGGGTTTTGAGCTTAACTTGATGCTCAAAACTAGTTTTGCTAATTTTTTTCGGCTTTTGCCCGAATTCGGTTTTTGGTGGTAACATATATACTACAGTATAATCAATTAATTATAATGCCATCTTCTGTGTTGGTTCTAATTAGCTAAGCCTAAAGAGCCAAGAAAGCACTGAGTTAATATTAAGCCCGGTGGCCTAATTGAGGTGAGAATTGAATTAATTAATCGAATAGTTAGTAGGGTCCGTTGGTATTTTCTTTTTGAAAAAAGAAGAGTATAAAATAAATTTAAAAACTTAAGATTAATTACAAATTCGTACCTAACACTTCATATTTTTTCCCTGTTGGAAACACCACCATTTCACCTGCAATATCCCAATGATAGAAATCGGCATGCAGACTAGGCTTCCTTTGATTTTTGTTTACACATTGCACTTTTTACGTTTCATCAAGAATTAACTTTTGTATATACATATATTATATCTAATACGATATGTGAGTAAATATGGTTGCATGATCATTATTTTTCATTGTGCCTACACTACACAAATGACGATGTTAATACGTATTCTTTGATGACGGATAATGTTATTCTTATGAGGAGTCATCAACGGATCCGTATTTAACACCATCATGTGAACGTAGTGATAGTGAGTTAGTTGTTCGTTTATTTAATTATTTCACTCAAGATTCTTTTTAGAAAATGCATTTTTATAATCAGATTTAATTTGAGTTAAAGAGGAAATATTACTCTGTAACAGACGAGTTCATGACGTCATCAGCATACGGAGCAGCACTATGATAGGCATCTTGGAACGTTACGAATTCACCAGCTTCAAAGTAGTTCTTCCGTTTCTAAAGACATCTTGAGTTATAAATAATCACGTGTTACATATAATATAAAATATAAATATAATTACTGTTCAAGACCTTGCAAATAAAAAATGTATATTAATATTTTCACTTTGACCAAAACTGAGAAGAAATAAAAAATTAATGCATGTAGAATGTGTTTTCTAAAGTGCTGCAGCTGAGGCGCTGCGCTGTGTAGAAAAACGTTAACTAAATTTTAAATATATAATATGTAATACTGTTTGTATATAATTATATAAAGAAGGAAACTGTCGTGGTGCAGTTAGCAGAGTAACAAGAAAGTAAGATATGCAGTTAGGCGTAAAAAGTACATGTAATAGAGGGAAAAGGAAAGGGAAAAGGGCAGGTAGACGAGGGGAAAGTTTATGAGAAAAAACTGGTGAGGCGAGTATAAAAAGCACTAAAAAGGAAGATGTTTTAGCTAAAAAAAAAAAAAAAAAAAAAAAACGAGAAGAGTCCAAAGTTAGTACAGTGTTTTTAGGGGTACAATACAAATCGTAGCTATTTTTAGCTTAAATTTAAATGTAAATTAACACCTCCGTGAGAAAAAAAAAATACTGTGAATAATTTTATTTTTACTTTTCTTTGCATGATTACTATTTATTATCATATTTATTACTTTCTTCGAGCGTTAAAGTCATATATGGATACATAATATTTGAGGCTTTGCGTTTCAAATAGGTTTAGGCATTTCACTCAAAGTTATTATCATGCGAAGCGAGATAAGAAAACAGCGCTCATGTACTTGCAATGGTTTGCAAGTAGACCCAATTAAACCACAGAGTACCTCCTGTATTGTACAAACATAATACAATAGTTTTTGTTTATGGTAGTATTAAAAGAATATTTAAAATTAATATGTATACGCACACATTATTTAATTTTTCACGTGGTTAATTCTTAAAATCTCACAAATATTACAGTGAACGTTATTACCGGTGAACTATTATTTTTTTTTGTTTTTTTTTTTTTTTTTATTTTGTTTTGTTTTTATAGTCATAAAATGTATATGGTTAGACATAAAACCCATAAGAAGGAACGTGAAGGAAAGGAAACGCACATCTTAAAAGGTATGTAGTATAAATGCTCTCATTAAAAAGGACACCAGTAAAATATAGGCAGGGAATCCTTTAAAGTATACTTAACTAGGGGAGCTTAAATACAAAATTGTAGGTATATGGTTGAAAGCGGTGACAGTGGTAGCAAGGGAGATTCTTACTGAACTACGCATGCATTAACAACGTGCACTTGCTATATTGTAAGAGAGAGAAATATGACAGGCAGCACTACGTACACATACAATAATTTTCAGAGCGGTATGATAGAAAGAACCTATAAATATATTTATTTATATTTAGTTTATATTGTATATGAAATGAAGAAATATACTCTAAACTGATTGAAACAAACGTAAGCTTTATTTCCATAAATTTACAAACCTAAAAATATCCCCTCCCCCAGAGTTTATTTAGCGCCTGATTTTTAGGCAACCAGTTGCGCTGATGTGACTAAAAAATTGCATAATCTACAGGATATGGAAAGAAGTATGTCGACGTAAGTAAAAGAAAAAGAAACATAGAAGGGAACAAGAACGTTCTTCTCTCTCGCACAGTCTCATATTGCTGGGAGCGAAATTCAACACCATTTATTT